>JABSTR010002341.1:0-58600 GCA_013339765.2 Haemaphysalis longicornis | reverse complement strand
CACAACCATGACTCCATTTCAGCTGTTTTATGGTCGCACTGCCACTGCGACACTTGATAGCATGCTTACGGTCCATGAGGATGAAGACGGCGACGCCGACTATTTCGTGCAAAGAGCAGAGGAAGCACGCCAGCTAGCTCGGCAGCGAATTCAACGTCAGCAGAGTTCCGATGCTGCTCGCTACAACGAGCACAGGCAGGCCGTGTTCTACGAACCCGGGGACGCGGTTTGGGTTTGGACACCAGTTCGACAGCGTGGACGTTCTGAGAAACTGCTTCGTCGGTACTTCGGGCCATATAAAGTTATTCGCCACCTTAGCGACGTCAACTATGAAGTGGCACCTTATGGAAGGGCACCCTGCTCCCGACGCGTCAGGCTAACTCCAGAGGTTGTGCACGTGGTCCGAATGAAACCGTACTACGACAGAGACTAGCCATGTCTTCTACAGTGCTGATGGACTGAACGTTTTCCCTGCCGAATCCCTGTGATGGTTACCCTTCGGCAATGAAGCTCTCCATTATCTCGTTCCGGGACCGTCATCTATTACTTCTTGGTGACCCGCACTTCGAGCATCGAGACGATGCATCTTCCGAAGAGGGGGGCAATGCCACAGTCAAGTCATTAGAAGGCAACTCTGAGGCACTCAAGAAGCGCAGGGCGGTGCCGTCAATCCCTCGTTCGCGCGAGATTGGGTGTGCACGGGAACACCCCGGCTAAAGGGGGAAGAGGACTTTTTCTCTCTCGCGCGGGCTTCCCTCAGCAAGCAGAGACGCCATTAGTCTGTTCTAGGGTTTTGGTCTCTTTCTTATTAAACTATACCCCTTACTGTTGACCAGTTGCTACTTTTAAGCTACGTTTACGCTACAATATTTTCTCTTCCCATTATTTAACTTTAGAGCTACTGGAATATGTTCGTGCTTCTGTGTCGGCTTTCGGGGCTTGAACTTTTGTAAGGGTTTTTTTTATTTTCTCTACTGACCTGGATGCCAGACCCCGTTCCTTCCGCTGTGGCGCATGCCGGAAAGGCTCGACGTCCATATCGTCATCTGAAGGCCCGGCACTGGGCCCCCTAGACTTGGTCTTGGCACACTTTTCCGCTGCCCTTTGTTGGAGCCGCGACCGCCGAGGGCACCAGGAGCGCCCCAGGTGGCAGAGACGGTACGCCGGGGGTGGGAACTGCAGCGGTTCCTCCGTCTCCATCTCCTCCGCGCCCTCGCGTGTGTTTCTTCGGCCCGCTGGAGAGGAAACAGTGGATGCAGCAGCATCTCCAAGGGACCTGGTTGCCACCACAGCCACTGTTGCCTGATCGGGCGTTGTGGTGACGTGTTGGGCCGCCGGAGGCAACACTGGTGGGGGCAGTGGTGGTACCAAGTCCAACTCGCTGTACTGGGTCCCAGCCGAAACCATACGCCACTCCGCCCCCTGGCGAGCTGGGTCGGCGTACTTCCCCATGGGGAAATAGGGAAACCTCTTTCGCGCCTTTGGGAAAGTGATGTTCTCTTTAACATTCAATGCAATGATTGTTATTCTAAATTGAACTTCTCACAACTCCTAGAATAGGCGGCGTGCGATCCCTGGCAGTTCGCACAGATGAAGCTCTCGGAGGGAAAATTGTCGGTTATGTGGTCATGTGGTGCACATTTTGCACACATCATTTTAGTACGGCAAGAGGTTGTGCCGTGCCCAAACCGCTGACACTTGGAGTAGCGGCGTGGGTTCAGCACGTAATATCGGATTGCACATGTTAGGAAACCCGCTTTGACCGACTCAGGAAGTGTGGAGTGGTCAAACGTCAAGATTATATGCTGGTAGAAATTTTTTATCATTTCGGTGTAGGGTGATTCGCCTCACTGCTGTCACGCCCTGATCTCGAAGGCCCTCGAGCAGATGTGCTTGAGTTTCATTCAATAAATCCCGATCAGAGATCACGCCCTGGTAGCTATTCAGGCTGCGATGGGGCTTGACCTTCATGTCTACATCGAGCCTGCACGTTTGCTCGAGAAGGCTACATGATTGTTGTTTGTTTCCAACTTCAGTTATGACTTCTACCATTTTGAGCTTCTTAGCAGTGTACGATTTGCCTATAAGGCTTTTGAGAAACTTGGAAATGACAAAAACAGACTGGGAAGTGATGGGTTTGGACTTATCCAGCGTTTTCATTATCACAAAGCGCGAGAAGTTAAAGGGCTATGGAAGAGAGATGGTAGGCAAAGAGGAAAGCATACTTCGGTGCGGCCCTTTTCAGGGACCGATCAAGTCCCCTTAAGAAGGGGCCGTAAAGAAGGCGCCTAAGCGTAGACAGGGTGTAGAAGGTCCATTGCGATCTGTTTAAAATGCGCCGGTGGTACCGAAATTGTTTGCCAAATCAAGCAGGTGCCGTAGGTGGCGTTTGCCGTTGCTGACAGTGACGCTGGAAGTATTGGGTAACGTCGAACGTTACGTGGAGTCAGTACTCCTTCTTCGTGCAGCGCCGCGTAACCTTGAAAAAAGTTTGTTATTCATTGTAGGTTCGACGCTCTTGAATAACTCTGAATTTTAGAAGCCAGAAAACCATTCAATGCTCTACAATACTTTGACTTGACGAAATTGCGGTGTTCAAGGTGATAGATCATAAAGAGCAACTTCAGGCTAATTTGCGGCTACGTGGTTTCTCTCACAATGCCGAAGAACGCGGATTCTTCACTCGAGTTCGGTGGCCGCGGGTTGACAGGACCGTGTGACAGACAGTTGCCGTCCGATTGTTTCCGGCCGGGTTTGTAAGCGATAGTTGCCGAGAATGCTGTTTAGAGGTGGCTACATTTTCCAAGGCGCCCATATGAATCCAGCAAGGGTTTGAGCTATACAGCGCATTGGGGTCTGCTGTAGACTTATGAGCAGAACCTAAAAATACCAAAAATATTGCGAAACATTCTTCTATAGCGTGGCAGTCATTGATAATGATGGTTCGATGCAATGCCGGAACAGCAACTGGTGCAAAGTGTGATAAAAAATTTCCCCGCATTTCCCCGAGGGGAAAAATGTGAAAGTGCGAATGCAGAAGTTGAATTTTGGCGGTTCGGAATGTTCGCAAAAGAGAGATAACACACACACACACAACTACAAAGAAAAAAGATGCATTTATTCACAGACTATTTGTGTTACCTATTTGTGTTGTCGTTGTACTTGATGCTAGAGCGGATTTGTGTTGTCGTTGTCTCAGCTTTGAAATTTCGTGTCAGTACTCCTTCAAGCGGGGGCATTAGCCCTTCTCACGCCCGATTCCTGGCCAATCCCCCATGTGGGTATGTGCCATGTCAGCGGCCAGGCAGCGCGCACCCATCTCCCCCCATTGCCAAGGAAGACGAGGAGATTCCTGGCCAATCCCCACGTGGGTATGTGCCATGTCGCCCATCTCCCCCCGTTGCCAAGGAAGACGAGGAGCGCGCGCACCCGCAGCTGTTGCTATGTGGACGGACGGCGGTCAATGGAATTCAGGGTCGCTTATAAAGTGCATTCGCACTTAAAATATACCCGCGAAGGGGAATGACCCCCATTCTATGCCATAAAGAAGCTTCCAAGACCAAGCGCGTCGGCTGAGGTGGAGGAAGAAGAAGTGTGAACGAGGCACGGGCACAGAGCGAGCGAGACGAAGCCAGGAGACAAGGCGGATCAAAGGGGGCACGGCTTTGTGAGAACTCGCGTAAGACGTTCGGTCTAAGTGCTACAGCAAGGCAAGTCCATCGTATGTCTCTGCCATGGTTCCAGGAGTCGCTGCCAAGGTCCGGGGCATCGTCGCCAGCACGGACTACGGTCTACCGGTCTCCCGCATGCCGAACGGTGCGTGACCGGCCGCGAGGCGGGATCAAGCCCTTCAACTGACCCGGCTGAGATTCTTCCGGCTTCGCAACCTGTGGATTCAACCTGGACGACGTAAGCACCGCTACCAGAGCGACGTCGGCACCCGCGTTCTTATACAACTGACCGTGAGCGGGTTCTGTTCTCCTGGGATGTTTACGCAAGGACAGTCGCGGACCTTGTAGTTGCCGGCGTCTGAGCGGACCACCCGGTTTTTTCCTGTTTAACAATACTCGTGTAACATTTAGTGTGTAACCTTTCGTAGTAGATCCAAACCTCTGTCCTGTGAAGTCTGTGAATATAAGGTCGTCTCCTCATTCACACCAACAGCATTCCCGTCTTTCGCGTTATTCGGCCCTTCCTTTGTAAAAAGTGGCGAGCCTGCCAGGATCGTATCATTAAAATCTGTGTGCGGACGACTTATTTGACATTTTGAATATGGATTTGGACAAGTTAATGGCGATAGGGTCACAGCTAGGATTGACGGGACCCGAACTTCGGGAGTGGATTGAAAACAAGCGTGCAAAGGAGAGGGCGGTGAGGGCAGCCGACAGAGAGACCCCTAGAGACGAAAGATAGTTGGGACTCCTCCAACTTAAGCTGCGCTTCCAGGAAGGGGCGTAATACACTCAAGCAGTTACTGGAGAGAGTACCACTGGCCCTAACACGCTTGTAATCAACCCACAGAAGTTCCTATCCTTGTTCGATGAGAGGCGAGATAATTTGCATCATCATCATCATCACCACCAGCCTGCCACGCCCACTGCAGGGCAAATGCCTCTACCATTATTCTCCAATTACCTCGGTCATGTGCCAACTGTGACCAATTTATCCCCGCAAACTTCTTGATCTCATCTGCCCATCTAACATTCTGCCGCCCCCTGCAGCGCTTGCCTTCTCTAGGGATCCACTCTGTTACCCTTAATGACCAGCGGTTATCTTGC
The DNA here is from genome assembly GCA_013339765.2 of Haemaphysalis longicornis. NCBI lineage: Eukaryota > Metazoa > Arthropoda > Arachnida > Ixodida > Ixodidae > Haemaphysalis > Haemaphysalis longicornis. Next base: position 53,822 of record JABSTR010002341.1, on the reverse strand, counting down.
CTTCTCAATACATGCCCTGCCCAAGTCCATTTCTTCTTCTTAATTTCTACTAATATGTCTTTAACACCAGTTTGCTCCCTGACCCACTCCGCTCTCTTCTTGTCCCTTAATGTTACACCTATCATTTTCCGCTCCATTGCCCGCTGAGTCGTTCTCAATTTAAGTTGAACCCTCTTGGTGAGCCTCCAAGTTTCTGCCCCGTAGGTGAGTACCGGTAAGATGCAGCTGTCATACACTTTCTTCTTCAACGACAATGGTAGGCTGCTATTTATTATCGGATAATGTCTGCCATAAGCACCCCACCCCATTCTGATCCTTCTAATTATCTCTCCCTCATGGTTGGGATCTGGGGTCACAACTTAGCCTAAGTATATATATTCGCTTACCACTTCCACTGCCTCGCCATCTATCTCAAACTGCTGTGCTGTCCCGATGTTATTGATCATTACTTTAGTTTTCTGCATATTAATTTTCAGGCCTACGGTTCTACTCTGTTCGCCCAGTGTGGAAAGCATGCTTTGCAATTCGTCCCCCGAGGTACTTAGCAAGGCAACCTCATCAGCAAATCTGAGGTTACTGAGGTATTCTCCATTAACCCTTACTCCCACCTGTTCCCAATCCAACGTTCTGAATACTTCTTGTAAGCATGCTGTGAATAACATTGGAGAGATTGTGTCTCCTTGTCTGACACCCTTCCTTAAAGGTATTTTACTGCTCTCCTTATGGAGGATGATAGTAGCTGTAGAACCATTATAGATATCCTCTAGTATTCTTACATAATGGTCATCTACCCCTGGTTCCGTAATGCCTGAAATACTGCTAGGGTTTCGACCGAGTCAAATGCTTTCTCATAATCTATGAAGGCTATATATAGGGGTTGAGTATACTCAGCGCACTTCTCTATCACCTGATTGATCGTGTGAATATGGTCCATTGTTGAATAGTCTTTAAGAAAACCTGCTTGTTCTTTAGGTTGACTGAAATCTAAGGTTGCACAGATTCGGTTAGCGATTACCTTGGTAAATACCTTGTAGACGACTGACAGTAAGCTGATCGGCCTGTAGTTTTTCAAGTCCTTCATGTCGCCTTTCTTATGGATTAGGATGATGTTCGCGTTCTTCCAAGATTCCGGTACCATTGCGGTCATTAGGCATTGCGTATACAGGTTTGCCAGTTTTTCAAGTACAATTTCTCCGCCATTCTTCAAGAGGTCTGCTGTTATCTGATCCTCACCAGGTGCTTTGCCCCCTTTCATTTCTTTCAACGCCTTCCTTACTTCTTCGGTCGTTACTGGTGGGATGTCTATCTCCTCTGAACTACTGTCTCGTTCGGCATTATCCTGTATGTCCCGGCTACTGTACAGATCCCTATAGAACTCCTCGGCCACTGTGACTATTTTATCCCTATTTGTGATGACATTGCCTTGCTTATCCTTAAGTGCATACATCTGATTTTTCCCCACGCCAAGACGTCTCTTTACTGCTTTCAGGCTACCTCCGTTCTTTACAGCTTATTCGATCCTCTCCATATTATACTTCCGTATGTCAGCTGTCTTGCGCTTATTGATTAACTTCGAGAGCTCTGCTAGTTCTATTCTGTCAGCTGCGGTAGAGATTCTCATGGTTTGACGTTTTCTGATTAGATCTTTCGTCTCCTGTGAAAGTTTACCAGTATCCTGTCTAGCCATAGTGCCCCCGACTTCTAATGCACACTCCGTGAGAATGCGTGTAAGGTTGTCGCTGGCTTCCTGTGTCGTAAGCTCGGCTTCCTCGTTAAGGGCAGAATATCGGTTCTGCAGCGCGATCCTGAATTCTTCTACTTTACGTCTTACTGTTTGCTCATTTATCGGCTTCTTTCGTACTAGCTTGTTGCGGTCCCTCCTCAACTCTAGCCTAATTCGAGATCTTACCATACGGTGGTCACTACACCCTACTCTTCCGAGCACTTCCACATCCTGCACGACGCCAGGGTTATCGCATAATATGAAGTCTATTTCATTTTTGTGCTCCCCATTCGGGCTCCTCCAGGTCCACTTCCGACTCTCCCGTTTACAGAAGAAGGTATTCATTATGCGTAGGTATAATTCGTCGGTATATTCATTATGCGTAGGGGGGGGATAATTTGCATACCTATCTTCAAAAGTTCGAGCGTGTAGGAACTGGTCAGGGGTGGCCACAAGACGAATTGGCTGATCCAATTAGTATGTGCCACTCTGGGGAGGCACGTTCAGTTATCGGCCAGATCACTGCAACAGAGTCGTTGTACTATGCAAAAATCAAGAAAGCTCTCCTTCAGCGATTCACGTTTACTGGCCAAGGGTGTCAGGACACGTTTCGTAAAGCACGAGCAGAGGATGGTGAAACAGGGAGGAAGCTGGCAGCTAGAATATCCGGTTATTTTGATTATTGGATTGAAATGAAAAGATACCAAAACCATTTGAGGGACTCCGTGATCAACTCATTGCGGAGCAGCTCCTCCACTGTTGGCACCCGAAGCTTGTAGTATTTCTAAAAGAGCGACAGTGCAAAACTTCGGATAACTCGGCAGATAATACCTACCTGTTTCTAGAGGCGCAAAATCTCTCAAATCACGGGAAAGGCCCAGATGACGGGGAGAAACCGCCGAAGAATGCGCAAGACGCGCAGAAGAAGCAACCTCCGAAGTGCTTCTTGTGCAAGAGGCCGGGCCACCGTTCTTCGGACTGCCACAGCAAGAAATCCACCATAGTGCAGCACCTGTGTACGTGTCGGACACAAAACAGAGGACTGCCAACCTGGATCATACGGCGAAGAGCAGTTTGCTGCTTGCGCACTGACCTTGGCCTCTACAAATCATCTGGTGTGCGCCAGCGGATTGCATCCGTGGCAAATGCTTACCCTTCCGCCCACGACCGCGGTCAAGTCTCTGAAAAGGACGCGTTTTGCGTGAACGGCATGGCTGTTTGGAAGCCCGTGCTCAAGGGAAGCCTGCTACAGTCCTTCGGGATACTGGACGCAATACCGCCATTGTTCGGGGAGATTTGGTTGCATACGGTTGCTTAACCGGAAGAGCAACACGTTTATCGCTTGCAGACGGCTCCATGAAGCAATTACCCTAGGCGAGGATTCATGTCGACACTCCGTACTTCGTAAATGAAATCCCCGTTTCCTGTATGGAGCGCCCGACCTACAATCTTCTTGCCTTGCCTCGCTGTCGCACGTAGACCGGACGTCTTAGAAAAGTTCTCACAGAGCCGTGCCCCGTTCGATTCGCCTTGTCCCCTAGCTCCGTCCCGCTCTCTCTCTGCCCACGCTTGTAGTTGTTGTTGTTGTTTCTTGATATTATTGGCGCATACCCAATCAGGGGATCGACCAAACATCAGTCGTTAATTCGAATGAGATTACTGCCTAGGTGGATGATGGAGAGAAAATTAGAAAAATTTGGAAGCTTTTTTTTCTTGTGTTGGAGTAATTGAGTTTGGAATTTGGTCAATATTGAAACAAAAAAAAGGAAATAAATGAATAAATATATAAATAAAAAAATAAGAAGAACAAGGATGCCTCGTTCACACCTCTTCTTCCTCCAACTGAGCCACAACCGCTTGGCCTTGGAAGCTTCTTTATGGCGTAGAATGTGGGGCGACTTCCCTTCGCGGGTATATTTGATCACACAAAGAGCCCCAGAGTGCGGGTGTGTAACTGAGAGGGGTTTGTAATTATTAAAATCAGTGAGTAATCCCAAATGTAAAATCATTCGAAAACAATGATGGCTGGTATAGTGAGCCAGGCGGTTATTTTTGTTTTATAAATGATGTGCAGAAATTTACCTTCCTACAAATTTAATAAAACGCTTTTCAGAGAAAACATACGATGTCGTACAACAAGATCGATGGGTGGAATCCGATATCTGGTCTGTAGAGTTGTGTGAAGTGCTTGTGACGTGTTTTGTCTAGTGCCTTACGTTGAATTAGAAATGTGTATTACAGATTGTTGTTCTCCTCACCGGTTGCATATAGGCCCAAAAGAGGTAGTGAACTCATGGTGTTGTTTCACATACGTGTGGCTTAGCATCCCTAGAGCCAAGGTGACTTTCGCCCATCTGTTGCGTGTTTTGGAGGTGTATCCTCCTAAGAAAAATTTTATTATATCTAATTTGTTGTTTCTCTGCGCCCTCCTGTCTCCTTGCCATGTTTTCTGAAGATGTCTGGTGTGTTGCTTGTGGTCAGTGTGAACTATCTAAGTGGAGCAGCAGCAGCCATCTGATGCGTGGGGTTGTTTTATGTGATCCAAGAGCGACCACCCACCTACACATGGTGCTTAGAGACTTAAAGCATATTCTAACATAATGGTTTCATACACTAGATTATTAGGATTCTTTTTACAAGACGTCCTGGACTATAATGCACGTGTAACGAGCACTGAAGAAATGTGTAAAGTTGCGATGTTTGGTAATTTTATGTAAGCCTGCATGCTTCAAAACAAAAAAAGCCTTGGGGATCTTCTGTTATAACGCTGCTTTTGACGCGTAAATTCCTGGAGATAATAAACTATAGTCCGTGCGCAGAACACGACACGCTAAGGGCAGTTTCTGATGCATCTCTAAAACCTCTTAACGCTTGTAGTGACATCGAAGTAACCAAATGTACAGCACAATCGCACTTGTCATGAATTGCTTTAGAGCAATTGTTTTAAAACGACATGCTGCACGACACAGCTCCGAGAAATAATGGTGAAAGATGTTTTACTGGTGTCAATAAAAAACAGCCACCGGTTTAGACGCTTTCTGTCTCACTCTGTGTGAGCATGAAGCAGAAAAAGGTTGAAGATGTAAGAAAAACAAAGCGTTGAATGCATCACAGATGCCCAGATGCCACTTGTATAAGTACGGTGGGTTAGTGATGACATGTTAAACACGTATAAAAGATCTATATAGGTTCGCCGGTGACGCACGGATGATTTATAGCATTCGAAATTTAGGCCCTGTACAGGGCTAGTGCGCAGTGTGTTCGACGCAAGGCGAGGCACAATTCGGAGAATTGAGGTTAGATTTTTCAGGGTAGGTTTTTGTTGTAACGCATATTCTCCAAACCCCAAAGATAAAGCGAGACCCACCTGAGCTGCTAAAAACGCGTAAGCAGTGTCTTTTTTCCGCACCATAGCACTGCGGTGAGAGCATTTCGCGGAAGTTGATGGTTTTAAGGCATTTATGTTTCAGTTTCTTTGGTGAGACATGAATGCGTCTTTTTTTTGTACTACATTTGTAAAATTGTGTTCCTTTTGAGCGGCGTGGAGTCACCATTGAATTGATTGGTTAGGTAGGCCTGGATTCGGTGCCTTCTTCAAAATATTGCGCAGGCACATTCTGCTGGATTAAGTTAAAAGCCATATTGATCTGCCCATCTAGTAAGTTTATAAACACAATTATGGCCTTGGGAGTTAGATTGGCAGAAACCACAATTTAAAATATATTCGCCGATCGTTCCCATTAATTGAGTAAACATTTGTGGTGGCAGTACCTTCTCCGCGGAGGGCATTTTCACGCTAAATAATTCACAGCTCAGACCTCCGCCTTCAGGCACACCATCTTCATTTAAGTGAGCTCCAGAAAATGCAAATCCTTGTCTCGACGGATCTGTTCTGCTCTACAGGTAGCTCCCACGAGTGTTTACATGCTCCCTAATATTACAAATATAATTAAACCTCCGAGAAGGCAATAGCATGACGGCGTATCTCAAGATTTTTTTACATCCAAACATTGGGCAATATAATATTCTTTGTGAGCAAATGGATCTTTTGATATGATTCCAAGCACACAAATTGACCTTTCAAATATCGCCTCAACCTGAAACCTGTCTTGCTGGTCCTAGAAGAGTATTCAATTCAAACAATACACGATTCTTATAAAAATAATCTGCAAGAGAATGTTGCGGAGGCAGCTTCTCAGTACAAAGGGACAATAACTTGATGGCAAAGTAGGGTCTCTTCCCTTATTCATTCCGAAAGTCCGCTGCTGTGGTCTTTTTATATGATCTTTGAAGGTGCCCTGGAAGCCATATTTTCTTGTGTAAATGAATAATTTTTTCAAGTGTTTCTGCGAGAAAGTGTTGTATCAGGGTGAATGTAATGTTCCCTGCATCTGGTGCTGAAGGCTTAGAATGGCTTTCACTACCTTCAGCTCACGAACATGAAAGGTGGAATTGCAAAATTCGTTTATTATTGCTTTCGCATGAGCCCTCCTTTGCACAGGGTATTTTATATTTTCAGCAAAGGTGTAGAGCAATTCGCAATTTCTGGTGTCCGAGTTATAAATACCAAGAAACTGCCGAGCGCGCGCAAGTTAACGTGTGGCTCGCGGCGACCTCTCGGCAGTTACTAAAACCACGAACATGCCGAGCTCTGCTGTGGACGCGCCTGTCGACGGCCGCCGAGAAGACCTGGGGCATCTTTGTCAAGCCAAGAATACACACTCAGATCACCCAAGATTGCTGAGACGGCCCGGGAGTTACAAAAACGAGAAAATGCCGGGAGCTCGTGTGTGCGTGCCATGCGGGAAACGCCCAGTGTACCCAGCACACGTTTGCAAGCCAAGCATACCCACTTAAGGATTTGGGCCTAGATTGGCCAAAAACATAACTCCAACATTCGCCCTACTTGCGGCAACACTTCCCCAGAACGAGAAAAAAAGCCGAGTTCACCTTAATTGTGGCAGCATTTGCTCGGAAAGCGAATATACAGTGAAGTCCTTGTCACCACGGATGATGGCGAGCTTGATGAACATTGCCTCCGCAACAGTGGTGCCCCCCCTACCTAATAAAAATGTCCGTCTTCCAACTGGCCACGTCGCAAAATTGGGCAGCATAACGGTATTGCCATATTTTCAAATCAGGGCTTATGATGTTTCCACTGGTCTAAGCGGGTCATTGGCTGGGAACACGGGGCTGGTTGAATAATGGGCACATGTGGGGCTCAGCGGGGATGGACGTCGGACGCGATGCAAGCGCATCGAGAGGATCTGTTCAAGAGCAGAGACAAGGTGGAGTGGGCAATAACTATTGAGATGAAGACCGTAATTCCAACCAAAGATGTTACCAATCCCCACGCCTACTAAGACCATTAACAGTTAGTGGTTAAGATATCTATATGAAAAAAATGAATCTATTTACAATGTGGTCATGACAGCAAGACATGACTCCGTGCCACCCAGTGCTTCATCCTCAATGGCTTGAGCCTCTTTTAGATATGTTCCAGCGTCGAATACTCCTTCCCGTAAAAATGTCACATTTTTTGGTGGGTCGTGCCACGCAATTTCAAGAAGAAGAAGACATATTGAGATACCATTTACTAGAACCTGGAAAACAAAGAATTTATGCTACTTTAAATAAAGAGAGTAACGTAATCGGCCGTTCTTTATTCAACATTCAAATCGTGTTTTCCTTATTTGTCTCCATGTAAATTGGTCTTATGTCTCCTAGACTTCCAGGCCTCATCAGCTTCAGCAACTCTACCCAAAGGGTCGGGAAGGTTAGTAAAAATTCAGACGATGCTATGTATCTCTGGGTCCTGCTAGGCTGCCAAACGTAACTTTTGTAATTTAAAAAGGCTCTCCGAAGCCTAGAAAGCGTAAGAGGCAGCTTGCCGCACTCCTTGCTGCCAGAAATAACCTGTCCTAAAATATCCTTTCTCTTCACTTACAGTGAAAAATACGTCTTGCATGTTCACGCACATGTATAAAGAAAACACGCATATGTATGCCCTTTTCTGGGTACCATGGTCAGGTCGAAGTGTGGGCATGTTCATGCTACGCTTCCAATGTGTTGTACGTATTGATTAATAAATGAATGAATTGGGAGAGTGGTTGGCGGAAAGGCTGTACCTCTACTGTGCATGATATCCGTTCTTTCAATATAAAACGGCGCTTTGTAAATGTCACAGCTTATGCGCATCAGTGAAGTGTATAACAATTTTTGAACATACCGATGCTCAACAACCACCTTACTACATTAGTATGTGCGAAATGGCGTCTCGTCCAGTGATACCTTCGCCAGCTACTGCTGGATATTGTACTAGATAAGGTAATTCCAACTAGGTGAGGCGCCCTGGGACACAAAAAGTTCTTCCTTACAAGACGAGGATTTGGTCACATTGGTTCACTACATTTTTGATAAATATACAACCCGAGAATTGGCCTTTAGTGACCAGAGGTTTTATTACCAACCCAAGGTGCCCGGAAAGCAAGCAATGCCGCAGAAGCTGCAAAGAACCTCTGGGACCGGCTAAGTCCGAAATGAGAATTTTTATTTGTATATTTATTGCGAACTTGTTCGAGCGAAGCAAATTTGTGGGTTCTTTTCTATGAGCTATCCGACATTCAATGAGACAAATATGTTCAATCCAGATAAGAATGGTTGGGGAGGGATCTCCGGTGCTCTGTAGTGAAGATATTCCCTGTTATTGGGGGATTAGGAAACACATCTTTTTGGATTAGTGTTCTTGGTTCACAAAGCGATAGCAGGAAATGTGGCACAATTTTGGAGCTACAATTAAGGCATAAAATCTCTCGTTCATAGGCTGAACAAAATGTACAAGTTGCTTGCGGTGCATGGTTGCGCGCCTCTGTCCACTCATGATTATGAGTCTGTGGACGTGGTTTCGGAGAGACAAAGAGAGAGAGAGAGAGAGAGAGAACCTTTAGTAACAAAGGATGACCACTGGTTGAGATGGAGGAAAGGAATGTTGAGGGACGGCAAGAGAAAATAAAAAATACGGATCGTTTTCAGTAGAGTCAATTACTGAGCCAATTGTTGGAACCGGCAATTAATGGGCGAGTTCGGGGTAATCCAAATAGGGATCGCAATAAAAACAGGCGTTTGTGCAGGCGTTAGTGCAGGCGTGCCAGTTCGTTCGGTTGTGGACCAACTTAAACAACCCCAGCTAGACCCCTTTTAGTTGAATAAGTTGCTATTTCACATACTAGTTGTGCAACAGTTTGTTGTGGATTCAGATATGGTTGGGGTGATTTTAATGTACTGTGCCTGGCGAAAGCAGGGCACCACAAAAGCAGCCGTCTGAGGTCTGATGAAGTAGTGGTATGTTAGTAGGGACATTCAGGGGGCAGTTGAGGTGTGTGCCACTTGCGAAGTGTTTCGGGTGTATAGGCCGAATTCGCCATATTATCATAATCACCACCAGCCTATCAACGTCAACTAAAGGGCAAAAGCCTCTCCCATTATTCTCCAATTACCCCGGTCCTGTACTAACTGCGGCGAATTTATCACCGCAAACTTCAGGATCTCATCTCCCGATCTATCGTTCTGCCGCCCCCTACTACACTTGCCTGATCTAGGGATCCACTCTGTTACCCTTAATGACCAAGGGTTATCTCGCCTTCGCATAACAAGGTCCGCCCACGTCCATTTCTTCTTCCTAATTTCTACCAACATGTCCCTAACACGGGTTGTTTCTTGACCCATTCCGCTGTCTTCTTGTCCCTTAAAATTACACATATCATCTTCAGTTCCATTGTTCGCTGAGTTGTCCTCAGGTTAAGTTGAACCCTCTTAGTAATCCTTGAAGTTTCTGTCCCGGGGATGAGTAGCGGTAAGATGCAGGCGTCATACACTTTCTCCTTCAGGCGCAATGATAGGCTGACATTCATTACCTGAGAATGCCTGCCAAATGCACTCCGCCCCATTATTATCCTTCTAATTATGTCTGCCTCGTGGTTCTCATCCGGGGTATATATATGGTAGATATATTCACTTACCTCTTTCACTGCCTCGCCACCTATCTGAAACCGCTGAGTTGTCCCGAGGTTAGTGATTATTTCTTTGGTTTTCTGCACAATATTTTCAGGCCAACGGTTCTACTCTGTTTGTCCAGTGCTGGAAGCATGCTTTGTAATGCGTCCCTCGAGTTACTTAGCAAGGCGACGTCATCAGCAGATTTGAGGTTAGTGAGGTATTTTATATCATTGCTTACTCCCAGCTGTTCCCAATTGAATGTTCTGAATACTTCTTGTAAACATGCTGTGAATAACATTGGGGAGATTGTGTCCCCTTGTCTGATGCCCTTCCCTAAAGGTATTTTACTGCTCCCCTTATGGAGGGTGATGGTAACTGTAGACCCATTGTAAATATCAATCAGAATTCTCACATGATGCTCGTCTACACCCTAGGTCCCTAATGCCTAAATAACAGCTCAGGTTTCGACACAGTTAAAGGCTTTCTCAAAATATATGTAGGATGTGTCTAGGGGATCAGTATTATCCACGCACTTGTCCATCACCTGATTGATCATGTGGATATGGTGAATGGTTGATTACCCTCCACGAAAGCATGCTTGTTTCTTCGGTTGACAGATATCTGAGGCAGCAAAAATACTGTTAACGAATATTTTTGTAAATACCTTGAAGAAAACTGACCGTAGCTGATCGGCCTGTATTTTATCAATTCCTTCATGGCACATTTCTTATAAATGAGGATATTGTTCGTGTTTTTCCAATGTGCGGGTACAATCGCGGTGATTAGGCATTGCGTATACAGGTTTGCCAATATTACTAGTACAAGTTGTCCGCCATCCTTTAGGAGGTCTACTGTTATCTGATCTTAACCAGGTGCTTGCCCCTTTCATTTCTTTTAAAGCCTTACGTACTTCTTCTGTCGTTGCTGGTGAAATGTCTATCTCCTCTCAACTACTTTCTCCTTCGGCATTAACCTGGATGTCCTGGCGGCTGTACACATCTGTATAGAACCCCTCGGATACTCTCCACCATGAATTTGCAATATATTGTTTCATAAAGATTTCGCCCGAGCAGGGAATGGGAAGTAGGGGGCTGAGGCAGCCAGCGGGAGTTTCGGCTTTTAGTCGGGTGCCTCAATCGTTATTGTGCTGGTGGATGAGCACTGGGGAGAACGAGGGGACCGTGATAGACTTACACCAGGCATCAGTGGAGAATCGGAGGGGGAATTTTCCTCAGCTGCCTCAAGGGCCTCCCAATTGACTGAAGAAAATGGTTCATGACCATGTACCCAGTCGACCCGGATGTTTGTGTTGTTACCTTGAAGGAGATCAATTTGAAACAAAATTTCGGTGATTTGAGGTATGTGGAATTATGCCATCGCACAGCTGGTAGGGCCCCGTTAGAATCTGCGAGGATGCGTACGGAGGGTGTCATAGAGGGGCCAATTAAAGATGATAGCTGACACTGTGTCGTTAATAGCGTACAGCTCCGCATGGAAGCTGGAACGTTCTCTGCCATCTATGGTGGTGTACCCTGGGAGAAAAGGGGTCTCAGTTCCTGTCCAAGCAAGGCCTGCGTGTGAACGTTTACCCTTGCGTCCATGAAAATGTCCAGTTCGTTCTGAGGGCGATCTCTTCGGAGGCGTCGAATTCATCGCTATCGAAATTATGTATTGCCCCGCTCTGTCGGTTTGCTGTGCGTAGAAGTATCAAGACCTGGTCACCGCCAGGGTGCAATGGGAACTGGGTAATCAGGAAGTACTGGTAGTGTTCCACGCTGCTAAGGCGTGTCCCTGGTGTTTGAGGGGTCTTTTGAAGACTGTCTGGGCTTTGTCCTCCTAAATTATGGCTTCAATAGAAGAAAGAGGTACAGCTTGCTCCAGTTTACATATGGGTGTATGCTTTGGTAAGCCAGTGACTGTCCTTAGGTTCGCCCAATGTAGCACCTCAATGGTTTATTTATTTATTTATATTCAAATACCCCCAAGCCCATCGAGAACATTGCAGAGGAGAGTGGAGAAAATTTGTACAATACACAAGTACCACAGCTTATGATGCGGGTACAGGCTATGTGCAAAACATTAAAAAAAATATTCACGATTTTAAACATAAAATCCAGACCTATAAAAAACAGAAAAATGCGCCAATACGGCAGCTTTGAATGACTTGTTATCATGTATTGACACTAGCGGTTTGGAAAGGCGATTTTATTCATTCACCACGCGGGGTAAAAATGAATGATAATTTGCGTTTGTTTTGCAGGGGAACGGTGCAACTTTGTAGCGATGATCTTGTTGATCTTGTTAGGTCTTGTGTAGTTCGTGAGGTGTTGCACCTTACCGAGACATTTATTTGGCAATGAATAAAGTAAAAACTCTGACCTCTATCATTACGGGCGATTGCAATGCAAACATAGTGGCCAACAGATAGGTGAGCCTGGGGTAGGAAAACTTGTCTTAGGTTTCGCAAACAGCCGTGGGAAATGCTGATGTCTTTGCCGAAAGGAATACCCTTCAGCAGCTTAATACATTCTTTCACGAAAAAAAGAATAGGAAATGAACGTGGAAAGGCGAAAATGTTGAAACAAAAAACAAAATCGACCTCATTTAACTGGAAATAAAGCATGATAAAAGTTGGACATGTAGTAAGTAGTGTTAAAACAAGTGATCACAGGATGGTTAGAGGTTCAATTCGCCTGGATTTAGGAAAGGAAAGAGTTATGATGAAAAAGCGGAAGACGCCGAACATAACTTCGGTATCAAGAATTGTTGAAGAATTCAAACTCTAACTTGAGAAAAAAATTTGTGTTGTTTTACGAAAACACTGTTATGAACAGTGCCAATGGTCATTCTACTATTGCGGCTATTCAGTCAGCACTAGCCGTTGGAGGAAAACCACCCAAGATATATCAATTCAAGGTCTCTCAGAAAACCAAATACCCAACTCAGATACACCGGAAAACATTATTTCTCCGTGCGGGGACCGAATAAAAATAAGAGAGTTGTCCAATGCGACCAAGAAAAGCAAGACTGCCGACAGATGCTAATTCAATGCTGGAAAAGTGTAGCACAGAGAAGGTTTAAAGGCGACGAGAAGAAAACTGATTATTCGACACAGTACCATGTACGGACTCTGGGGTTGCAAATGGCATTCTAACAAACAATACTGATGATGCACTGAAAGTAGCCACGAAATTCTACATAAACTGTTCTATTTTGCCCGTGACTCAGAGCCAAGTTTTTTCGTAACTGGTCTCGGTCAGGTTCCACCAATTATGACAGATGAGGTTGCAACGATGCTCCAAGCAATGAAGAAAGGCAAAGCTCCAGGAGATAATTACACCACGGCTCATATATTGACCCTTTGGCCGGCTAATTATGCAAACAAACCTTGCGGTCTTTTTCTGGCAATGATTGAGTTATGGCGCAAAAGGCACAAAAAATCCAGAGTTTATTTCTCTACATATGAAAGGTGATACCAAAGAGCTTAAACACTACAGGTCCAAAGTTCTGCTCACCGTTACCTACAAAATATCCACAAAGGTCATGCTCAGTCGCATAAGTGCCACTTTGAACTTTCAACCGCCATGACAACAGGCCGGTTTCAGAAAAGGTTTCTCAACATTAAACCGCCTTCACGCTATCAAATAACTGGTCGAATAGTATTCAGACTATATAGGTTCGCTGTATATATAATTCATACATTATGAAAAAGTGTTAGACTGAGTCCCACGACAGCAGTAATGATGGTGTTACGTGAAAACGGATTAGTCGAGCCATACATAGGGCTTTTCAAAGATCCATACGACTGATGCACGAAAACTACACAGCTGAACCAACTCACTTGCACGTTTTCTAGCAAAAGAGTGTGAAGAAAGGGGGCCCTATATTCCCCTAGACGTTTAGAGCCCCAATAAGGTGCCTGAGATACTACCCAATGTTGTAGCTAGAGCTACAATGACCATAGTTTCATTTCACTGGGACCGGTGGCCGCACCTCGGATCCCTAAGTGGCAGCGGTTGCTAAAGATCCTGTGGCGGCAAGGGAACTATGCGATTCCCTTGACGCCGATGTTGGCAGTGCCACTCGACGCGGCAAAAATAAAGTACAAAAATAACATAAACGTTTAATAAAAATAGAAATAAAAACTAAAATACAAGTAAACGCAGGAAAAATATAAGTGAAACAGGAAAAAACAACACGAAAATAAAAATAGGCAAAAATGGTATATATAGGAGAGGCGGCTCGGTGGGATTAGTCTTCCGGCGCTTCGTCGTCGGAACAAAACAAAGAGGTGGCCTCAAGCCGGACGAAGGAAGAAGCAGCCGCATGCCTCGAGAAGCGTCGTACCCGTACAGAGAACCAAGCTATACAATACACTTAACCGTACCAACGCTCCGCACACCAAGGTATAACTAAGTTAAGCCATAGCCATTTTTTTCTCCTACTTTTTTTTTCTCCACCTAAGATTTGCAGACTTTGAGCAGAAGCGATCTGCAGCGCATGCGTTGCCAATTGTGCTCAGAAGTCATGGCAGGAGGCTTAAAAATAACACAAGCAAATCGAAGATAATCCTTATTCGTTATACAAAAAACCTGATACCGTAAGGTAGGCAACAAAGCCTTTGAAACAGTAGGCGAGTACGTGTGTCTTGCGAAAAGCGCATTTGCTCAACCAAACCATCATAAGGAAATTACCCGCCATATTAGCACGGGGCGGCTGCTTTTGCTAAGAATTAGGACATCCCAAATACTAAACTTCACCTCCCTCAAAGATATCGTATATTCCAGCGAGTTCTTCCAGTAAAGACGCGTGAGGATGAAACTTGGGGCATCCTAAACTATTTGAAACAAAGGAAGCCCAGCAGGCTATAGAAAAAAAAACATGGCAGAGGTCACGCCTAATTTCAGGAAAGCAGGCCTGTCGATTAGGGACTAGACTAAGAAGGATGACAGTTTTTCTCAAATTAAACGAAGCAATGGGTATGGGTGGATCTCGTCATGGGCACGCGGAACAAGATGTGGGCTATCCGTTGAACAGTGTGGCTCCCAATACACCGCAGTTTCAGTAGGGTCGCCTGAGGTCAGGATGGAGGGATGAGCTGCGGAAATTTGTGCGGAAAGCATAGACTCAACTAGCACCCGATAGGCGTGGCTCGAGATATTTGGGAAATAATTTCTAGTTGCAGTCAAAACTAACGATGATAATAATGATGAACTTGTAATATGGCTGGTCATCCAGGCTGAAGCTTTGTTTGAAGCCGCGTATGAGCGGTGTGGAACTTAAAACCCTGGATAAGTTCCCGAGGCCCTTAAGTTTGCTTTCATGCTTCGATGAGGTAGCCTTGCTGTACTAAATATATTTTTAGCGATACAGCGGATTGGCATATCTTTTTAAGTTACGTTTCATGGTCATTTTGTGTAAACTATTTCGGTGGTTTTCGCTAATTCTAGAGAGAGTTTGCGTCTTCTTTCGTTTTCTTCTAGTACGTATAGGCAATAAATGCCCCAACAAGTAAACCATGACGCAGGCCAGAGGGTACGCGGACCCAGACTATTGGGCACTTGTTTATACTTGTTTCACCAACGTGCGGCCGCCACGATTTCTCGTGACGGGCAAGCAAAGGTTGCACAGCGCGGCAATGGCGCACTGATACACCTCTGAGATTTGAGGAAGAAGTTTCAGGATGAAATCCTACAGAAATTCAATCGCATTTGTGTACTGGGGACAGCGGTGACCATTTTATCTTTATGAAAACTACAACAAAATGTTTTCCAACACAGAACACAACCTGTTCCCCTTGAATATATGGACATACCAATAAACGGGAAGCACAGCTAGTGGCCTTATCGGGGTCTCCACTCCCAGAAATGAAAATTTGCAGAGGGAGAGGTCTGGCCTCTTTGGCTGCTAGTTCACAAGTGCTGCATCGCCTTACGTGCTAGGATTTTATAATGCTACATTCCCCAGTATCTGTTCTAAAAAACAAATCCTAATTGCAAAAAGTAAACTATGGGAAGCCGATATTCGTGTAAGCAGGCAAACATTTATACTGTTCATAGCCTCTGCACGTGTACTAATTATTATATATTTTTTCTTGAAACTCTAAACCTGACATTCTACAATGTTGCGCGCCATTATAAATATATGTAAGATGATCTGTACACTTAGGTAGCATACCCTCATGGTGTGTAACATGAAAATCTGCTGCATATCGGCTGCAAAAGAAATATGCAATAATACGTAATGGCACATTTTACAGTTCTCAGCTACATTTTTGTATTTGAAGTATCCTTCGTTGATGGATAAATACAAGAGAAGTAACAAGCACAAAACAGGTATGAATATTTGGAAAGAAATTGCAGTTCTTAAGATACCGAGATGGTAATTTTGTATGTACCTATCTTTATCTTTTTCATAAGCCAGATTTTCTCCACTGCAGGGCAGGGCGAAGGTTCTCCTAAAGGTATTCAGCTACGCCTATCGAGTGGCTGGAGGGCGATAGTTTAATTGTTTATTTATTGGGATGATTTTTATCAAGCGTACAAAACCAGGGTGATCAAATCCTTGTCTAGAGAGGTCATGGTGTTTGTTCCCCAGGGAGTAGTCTCAGCTAGTATGGTTGAACATATCTAGTACAGCCACCCATGGTATCCGGCGACGTTCTGTACTAGACCAGGCACATTCGGGACCTGATACAACGCTCCAGAGGCGAAGCACACACTTCTTTGAGGCACAGTGCCTCAGCATAGCGTGTCTCTGCAGTTGCTCTTACGAGATCGCTTTGTATTTATTTCTAGAACCGTTTTCTAGTAGAGAGCAAATGCCAGCAATGCAGCCTTTTTCATTTAATTGTTCTTTCTCTATGGCATTTTTATTTGTTATTGTTGAATTCCTTGTAGAAGAGGGCTGAACTACCCTCAAGTGAAATAGAGTTTTGTTTGCATCGCCCTACGTTGTCCTATTGCTGCAAAACATATATTTGTATCGAATTTATCTGTTTAAATCAATCTGGACATAATCTGGACCACAACATCAAGATACTATCTTAGAAGTGATGAGGATTATCTCATTGTTTATGTAAGTACAGTGAAAAATTATATTTGGTATATTGTATATGAGCATTACAACACGTTTATGCTTGATCAAACAAATACATACTAATAGTTTGTAACGTAGAGGTCCTTCGGTAGTTATTTTGACTGAACAAAATAACCTACTTATTGCAAAAAAGGAGGCACGTAGTCTATACTTCTATAGACACTGATTTCTACCACGAGGTGTTCTATGCACTGTCCTCTGCGTTGGGTTGTCACGCGGAGATTAGGCAACCCTTTAGCAGTTGTGACTGTAAGGCAATTGTGTATTCTGATTTCATCTCGTCACACGAACAGGGGCAAAGGAATCGGATCACCATTTTTTACACATGGTGCTTGTTTTCTAAGATCATTTACAGTAAAACAGCGCCATCAAAGGTAATGGATTTGGGGTAACCATTCGTGAATGTTAGGTATGGTCACAATCATCTGAATGGTGTTCCCTAAAGTACGTATATTTGGGGGTGAGTAACATATACTTTCCAAACGTTTTGTCGCCCTCTCTATGGCGCTGTTCGCTGTGTATAGCACATGAATAACTATATCACGCCTTCGAATCATATCAACTCAGGCATAAATAAAGGACGTGTACATGGCGAGTTTATTGATTTCAAACCTGAAAGGTGATGTACAAGCTCCTGTATTTTTTTCGCACTTCGTGTTTCCCTGTTTCCCTTTGATGAAGGTCAGCTAAAACAAATTGAATTCGACGTTCTTCTCTTCATGGTTTTGATTTCAACGCCGTCCGCCTTACTGAACAGCAGAATGTTGTATTTCCGTAAACAAATAGTGTGTTCGTCACCACAAAATATATTGAGCAGGCCAACATTTAAAAAAAAGTTAGCAGTAAATTTGCTAGTTAATATTACATATACACGATAAAGGCCGATGCAGAGTTTTTATTTTTTTGTAAAGTTTTTGAAGTTAATGTTGTGCTCGGTGGCTGAGCTTCAGCGCAGACCACTATTCTTTTGCATCTCGCCATGCAGCTGCAAAGTGTCTTCACCAGACTTCTTCTGCCCGCAATTCTGGCCTTCCCCCAAGCTTCCGCAATCGCAGAAACCCGTTCCAGCCAGCGCGGGCGCCCGGCGCGAGCCCCTGCCTGCTCCGTCCACGACTGATTTATTGTGCCCAACAGCGGCGCCACTACCCTCTTTGGTTCCCCAATCACCTTGGAAAGCGCCATGGTCAGCAACATCATCCGCCACGTGAACTCCAAAACCGTCCCTGTCGCCCCGCGCGCTCTGAGGGGTCAGTGGCTGTTCTTCAGCGCAGACCACTAATCCGTTGCATCTCGCCATGCAGGTTGGTGGAATGTATCATTCTTCTGGAAAAAAATCTAGCAATTACTTTCTTATACCGCTTCCTAGCCCAGGGTGCTGCGCTACAATTCTTGTCGAACGTGTTCATGTCATGCAGTCTCTTTTGCCTTTGGCGGGAGATATTGAATATAAACCAGGCCGTCCCAGTATTGAGGACGTAATGAACGAGTTAGGAAAGCTATCGTTTTGCCAGTCGAAGCTGATTACCGATATACTAGACATTCAAAACCAGCTACTGACAACAGACAAGAGGTTGTCGGATCAAATAAACGCATGACTGATTTAGAAGGACATTATAAAGCCATTTCAACTATCCGAACCAACCTGGACATTATAAAAACAGATACCACTAAAATGGCTAACCAGATCGTCCGTCTTGCTGCACAGATGGATGATACCGAAAACAGGCACGTAGAAAAAACACTACCGACCCAAACCGTAGGGAAACGTTCGCAGAATCTGAGGAAGTCGTCATCCGTCATTGTAATTATCACTTGGAGTTAGCCGTTGACCTTAATCTCATTAAAAAGCGCATCGCCTAGGACAGCATACTGTAGGACATAGTCAGCCACTCAATATAAAATTCAATAAATTGAATACTAAAGGATCTGGGTTTTTAATGCCCCAAATTTAAGGGAAGCAATTTCAATGTCGGTGAAGACATCTCTCAGCCTGTTAGAGTTGCTCGTAAAAACCTTGTCGCCTTTGCTAAATCAAAATCTACGTCCTACTCTGCGTTTCAAAACATAGCACATTGGCACCATGACCACTCCACAGGCTCTGTTACGAAAATGTTGTAGCGATTGCCCCGTCATCAAAATGCGCCTCACCGCCCTCGATCCGCTCCTAGTTCGAACTTATTGCTCTCTGCTATCTTTACTAAGATACGCAGCTTTATTCCAAAACGTGACATTATTTCTAATCTGGTGTTGTCATTCCATAGCAACCTTCTGATACTAACAGAAACATGGCATACTAGTGACGAGACTGATGGCGAGGTACTCGCTTACCTACCAAATTTTCGACTGTTTCGAAACGATCGCAGGGACACGTGGGGGAGTAGTACTTGTCGCTGTCAGTCACAACATATCCTGTTCATCCATAAACATTGTGTCCGATCTTGAAATCATGTTGCTCAAATGCCATGCCGCACCGCACTCAGTTTTACTAGGCGTTTGCTATAGCCCCCCCCCTCACAGTACTCCAGAGTTCTGTTCTTAGATCACTATTATCCTAAGCGAAATAACGACCAAACACCCTTATATGCATGTAATTCAATTTGGCAATTTTATTTTTCCTAATATTGATTGGTCAAGCCAGCCGGCACCAGTGGCTACATGAAGGAGTTGAGCGACTTCTTTGATGTATGCGTTAACTTTATTCTATCTAAAGTTCTCAAAGAACCAACCCGCGTTGCCGGTAACTGCAAAAGCATTTTAGGCCATATTTAACAAACCATCCCGAGTGCGTGACCTCCATTCAGAAATCCTCCTTCCAGAAATCAGTGATCATAAAGTCATTCATGTTGACTTCGTATTTAGGCCCGTTTTGGTCCCAACCTTTAAAAAACTATTCCTTTGTATGATAAAGGAAATTACGAAGCCATTAACTGTGAACTAATGAATATTTCTTCTAGTTTTGAAACTGCCCTTTCTTGCCATTATGCAGCCGAAAACTGGTTAATTTTCAGAGACAAACTAAACGAAATGGTTGAAAAATACATTCCCCAAATTAACAATAATTCTAATTCCGTGGAACCCTAGGTAAAAATAGCACTAAAACGACTAGAAAACAAGAAAAAAACGCTCCTTCCACGCAGCCAAGTCCTGTAACATTCCTGATGCACGAACAAGTACAAAACCCCCGAATCTGCTTATCTGCAAGCGATACGTCACACGAAACACTCATTCCTTCATTCTGACGCACCGAACATGGTTAAGAACAACCCCCAGAAATTCTGGCAAATCTTGAACCCACAGGACACGCACATTAGAACCCTATTTAATTAGTCAGGTCATGACCTAAGTGACGAGGAATGTGCACACGTGTTTAACGCTGCCTTCGCATCAGTTGTCACACAAGAGACTTAGTTGTTATTTACCATTCCTCATGCAAACTTTGAATGTATCATGCCGCCAATTGAATTTCTTCCCAGCGGTATTTCATCACTGATAGACAAAATCAAACTTTCTTCTTCAGCTGGTGTACACAATATTATATCCAAACTTCTGAAAAATACTAAACATGTCTGTGCAGCATATTTGTGTCCACTATTTTCACAATCAGTCTCAACAGGAATGCTGCCTCCAGATTGAAAGAACCGAAAGGTCGTTCCAGTCCACAAATCAGGTAACAAGCACTCACCTTAAATTATTGTCTCATTTCATTAACCAGCGTAGCCTGCAAAAGCCTCGAGCATATCATCTATACACATATCAAGGACTTCCTTGATTCCAACTATTTTTTTCATCCAGCGGAGCATGGCTTTAGGAAAAGGTTATCGTGGGAAACGCAGCTAGCTATGTTTGTTGACGACCTGCATGTTAACTTAGACTCTAACCTCCAGACTGACGCCATCTTCATCGATTTTTCAAAAGCATTTTACAAAGTTCCTTATGAGCGTCTACTACTAAAACATTCCGCGTTACATTTAAATGCCGACATATTAACATGGAGTAAAGAATTCCTAATTAAATGTTGGCAATCACTTCCCGTCAACAATGAAATCTCTAACTCTACCCCGGTAACCTCAGGTGTCCTTCAAGAGTCCGTGCTAGGCCCTCCTCTGTTCTTGATCTACATTAATGACCTACCAATGCATGTATCCTCTAACATACGCATGTTTGCAGACGACTGCGTTATTTATCGTAAAATAAACACCGTTTTTGATAACACGTCTCTTCAAAGTGGCTTATGAAGCCTGCAAGAGTGGTGTAACCTTTGAATAATGGAACTCAACCCTAACAAATGTAAAACTGTGTCCTTCCACCGGCGTAGAAATCTGATTGTATTCCCGTACCAAATTGCTGACACAAACCTCCAAGTAGTTCCTTCCTACAAATATCTCAGAGTAACCGTTTGTAGCGATTTAACTTGGGCAATGCCCATTACGCACATCATTGCATCTGCTAACAGAACACTCGGGTTCTTGAAACGCCATTTGTGTCACGCCCCTGACAATGTCAAATTACTAGCTTATCAATCTCTGGTAAGGACGAAATTAGAATACGCACCAGCCATTTGGAACCCACATCAAGCATATCTCATCAATCAACCCAATTCGCTTAAAAATCGAGCTACACGATTAGTCACTCAAAGTACTCTTATGACATCAGCATATCGGCACTGAAAACGTGATGTGGCCTATCATTGTTTGCATCTCGTCGCCGTATTTCTAGTTGTGATGAATGGCAGCGTGAGCGATTGGCCGCGAAAGTGAGCCAGCAGAAAGACAACGACGATGACAAAGAAGAGGGGCCGCGCGTAAGTGATCGCGGAGGCTGGAACGGCAACGGCTGGAAGCGAACGCGGCGGAACAGGGCGCAGTCCGTGGGAACTGCCCCGTGAGACGCCTTGGCCACCCTAGACGGGACCGTCGCTACCCTCCGCCAAGGCTCGAGAGCTCGTCTGGGCGCCGTCATTGAGGTGCTGGTGCGCCGACTGCTGACGCGCCATTCCGGTGTTGGAGCTACCGTTCCTGCTGTTGGAGCGACTAGAAACACGTCGATCGACTGAGAGTGAGCTGACTGGCCTATTAGGCATTGCTCTCGGACCTTGTGAACTCCGAGGTTATTTTGTGTATCTTTGAACTGTAGACTGTGTGTACGTGTGACCGAAAACCATCCTGTCTATCACGTCCCGACCTCTACTATGCTCACGTCCTGTGCTTGTCCTCCGTCCTCTTAAATATATTCTTCGACGTGTTTAAACAGTGGTTCGTTAGGCCTGCCTGCGTGGTCCTTGGCCCATTCATAACAAAAGTGGCGAGCCTGCCAGGATCCCACCAGTAACGTGTGCAGAAAAGGTGAATGCTGTGAGAACACGTCACTGAAGAATAGCATGGATGTGGAGAAGCTAGTGGCGATCGGGACGCAGCTGGGTCTCTCAGGTCTGGAACTTCGCCAGTGGATCGACACCCAGCGGGCGGAGCAGCGTGCAGAGAGGGCAGCTGAAAGAGAGGCACTCCGTGAAGCTGGAGAACGGGAAAGAGAGGGACGGCGAGAAGCTGCCGAGATAGCAAAGGAAGCTGCCGAGATGGCGAAGGAAGCTGCCGAGAGGGAGATGCGAATCCTAGAGTTGAAGATTCGTCTTCAAGAAGGGTCGCAAAGCACCAACACCGTTACTGCCGGGAACGAAACCAACCCAAATGTGCCCGTCGTGAATCCGCAGAAGCTCCTGCCCCTGTTTGATGAAAGACGCGACGACCTGCACGCGTACTTGCAGCGCTTCGAGCGCGTGGCGACTGGACAGGGGTGGCCGCAGGACAAATGGGCGTCGGCCTCAGTATGTGCTTGTCCGGGGAAGCCCTGACCGTAATTGGCCGCATGACTGCAGAGGAGTCGCTTGACTACACCAAGGTCAAGAAAGCGTTACTCCAGCGGTTCAGATTCACGGCACAGGGGTACCAGGAGAAGTTTCGGAAAGCTCGGGCCGAAGACGGCGAGACGGGAAGGCAGTTTGCGGCGAGGCTGTCCAGCTACTTTGACCACTGGGTGGAAATGGCCAACATTCCCAAAACGTATGAAGGACTCCGCGATTTGTTAATCTCGGAGCAATTCAACTGTTGTTGCCACCCGGGACTTGTAACCTTCTTGAACGAACACAGAGTGGGCCACCCTTGATGCCTTGGCAGACGTCACGGACCGTTTCCTGAGGCGCACAGAGCTTTGGGAACTTAGGGGAGCTTCCAACTGACGCGCCGGACATTGAAGGGTGCAGCCAACACACCGGGAACGGGGCAACACAGAAGTGTTTTTAGGCGTTCATACTGAACAACGCGCGCAAGTCTGGCGCACTGTGACCAAAGAACATGAAAACTGCTCCAAGCATGGTCGCCCAGGTGGCAGTTCCGACAAGGTCGAAGCGGGTCAGGAGACCAAGATAAAGTTATCGCATGTGCCAGTACGAGCCTCCAAAGAGAGTCTTAAAAAACCAAGTTCCATAGGGACCAGATGTTGCGCAAACTGGACGTGGTTCCAACTATTATAATACAGCGGAAGGAATTCACCGTTTCTCGTCAACGGAATGCCAGTTGTTCCTGGACGAGTGCAAGGAAAATTCGCCAGCGTGCTTCGAGACACTGGAAAGTGACACAGCCATCGTCCGCCGAGATATGGTCGACGAAAACTGCTTGACTGGGGTGACACGCCGAGTTGTTCTTCTTGACGGCTTCCGTCCAGGAAGTCCCAGAAGCAAAGATCCAGGTCCACACGCCCTATTTGGTGGGAGAGATAACACCGCAGCCTGCATGAGTCGTCCAATATTACGACCTGAGTCTGAAATATTCCAGGCGTCAGGGAGCCTCACCAGCCAGATCGTGACTGGGAGTATGAAGTGGCTGGCGACAGGGAACACCGAAAGCAGCCTGGGACGAACACTACGTTCGGAGCCTTGCTATCTGATTTCCGCTGTTGCAAGGATGAACGACCGCAGACCACACGGTCCAACGTGCCACCGCCTTCGTGCACTCCTTACAACAAAGATCGACTACCCCAAGAGCAGCGCAACGACTACACTTTGAGGTCATGTTACCGAAAAGTTGGGAGAAAGAGAGTCTCGGTCCGCAAGAGGTCACCGCTACACTTTCCTCGAAAGCGAAGGCCTCTTATATCGAGAGTGCAATTTGCAGTTGGAAAGACGGTGAAGCAGATGGTAGTGCCGAAAATCTTCCGGGAGTTCATCATCCCAGCGGCACATGAGAACGTCACACCTCGACATGCGGGCATTCGCAAGACTGGTCAGCGAATTTTAGACAAATCTACTGGCGGATCTGCAAAATGATGTTAAGCGGTTTGTGCGCTCATGCAAACATCTGCAGCCAGAGAACGACGGACAAGTTACGCTGCATACATGCTAAACGACACGGTTAAGGGAAGCTACTCACCGATAGTTTGAGAACAAACCTTTCGTCGCTTCCTTACTCCATGCGTATGAACCGGCAGCGACATGCCATCGGGCAACTAACTATTTCTGACTACATGCTTTGCGTGAGTGCGCTGTGACCGTGAACCGGGGCCAGGGATAGTAGAATAGTTGTTTGCTCCCCTAACAACTTTCTTAAGGGGGGGTGATGTGATGATGGCACGTGAGCGATTGGAGCGAAAGTGAGCCAGCAGAAGGACAACGACGATGACAAAGAAGAGGGGCCGCGGTAAGTGATCGCGGGGGCTGGAACGGCAACGGCTGAAAGCGAAGCGGCGGAACAGGGCGCAGTCCGTGGGAACTACCCCGTGAGACGCCTGGGCCACCCTAGACGGGACCGCGCTACCCTCCGCCAAGGCTCGAGCTCGTCTGGGCGCCGTCATTGAGGTGCTGGTGCGCCGACTGCGACGCGCCATTCCGGCTGTTGGACGCTACCTGTTCTGCTGTTGGAGCGCCTAGAAACCGTCGTGATCGACTGAAAGTGAGCTGACTTGCCTATTAGGCATTGCTCTCGGACCTTGTGAACTCCGAGGTTACTTTGTGTATCTTTGTGAACTGTAGACTGTGTGTACGTGTGACGAAACCCATCCTCTCTGTACATCCCGACCTCTACTATGCTCAGTCCTGTGCTTGTCCTCCGTCCTCTTAAATATATCTTCGACGTGTTAACAGTGTTCGTCTACTGCCTGCCTGCGTGGTCCTTGGCCCATTCATAACACTAGTCTTTGTTTTCCTTTTCACTAGTTTTTTGCAGCTCACTCGGCAGGCCACAATACATTCTCCCTCCAGCACTCATCTCTCATCGCACCGGTCGCCCGCAACAAGTTGCGCGTCCGCATACGCGAA
Source organism: Haemaphysalis longicornis (assembly GCA_013339765.2). Taxonomy (NCBI): domain Eukaryota; kingdom Metazoa; phylum Arthropoda; class Arachnida; order Ixodida; family Ixodidae; genus Haemaphysalis; species Haemaphysalis longicornis. The sequence continues at coordinate 28,701 of JABSTR010002341.1, read as the reverse complement.
ATGTCCCATTTTCGTCCTCGTTCTTTTTTCTTGCAGCAACGGACTAGAACGGCCTTTGTAACGAAATCACCGCCATAACCTGTCCTTCCACCTTTTGAACACCGCAACAAAGTACCTTGGATTCCAATAAAATATGGCTTTCATGTTTTCATGTATGTACCCACCCCTTATGTAATACCCCTTCGATGGTGTCTTCAAGGAAATATAATTAAATGAAATGAAATGAAACGAAACAGTGGGCTTCTAGGAGTAAAAAAACAGATTTATATGCACATTCCGTTACCGCCTTTTAGAAGACACTATTGGCGAAGTGCAATGATATGGGTTCCCTGTATGGTGGATGAGTGTGCATTTATTTGGGCGACTAAGTATTGCCTACAAACCTTTTCTGCAATGTATTTGGGCATAACGCCGCCTATGCATGCATTTTGATACAAGAAAGTGACTACAATGTAAACAAAGTTTTGAATTGCCTATCTGTATATTGTCTCCACCTCAATAATTCACCTAGCCCTTCTTCATACCCATGTGCTGCTGAGCTGCGTATTCATCATTTAAATACTTCTGCTGCTGTTAATTTTTTACACAAAAATTGGACCAGCGCTGTTTCTGCAATAAGGAGAAGGGCCCCTACAAACTTCGTCTTACCTTTTTCCAGTGTTTGACCTAAATGCTCGAATGTTATTATAATATAAAACTACCTTACTATCGCATACACTTGACTAGCATTAGACTTGTAGAAGCTGCCTAGAGCATTACAAGACGAGAATTCGAGAGAGATGGGAAAATATGCTTGGCATGTGGTGACAAAAAGATAAGCCACTTTGAAGAAATCAGCTAAACCACTTACGAAGCGCCAGTGCATATAAGATCACAATTTTGTTCTGCGCCATGGTTTTGTACATATTTTTTTCTGCTTGCGGTTTGGCACAGAGCAAAAAGTGTTATGCTCACCGCGTTAACAGTTGCCGTCTTTTATAAAACGCCAGTGCTCAACTTTAAAGAGGCAGAGAAATTAGCCATTGTTTACGATGCAGAAGACAACATGTTTCTGCAGAAAGTGACGTTAAACAAGTGGAACGTCCGAGTTCGGAAATTCCGCCTTTTTAAGGACGTGGTTGCAATTTTAAAAGGTGATACTTCAAAATTACAACATTAAATTATTCATAGCGATAAAATTACGTTCACATCAAACCTGCTAAGATTGTCTCACCAACTTTGTCCACACTTTACTACTTGCTCTGAGCAATTTTCAGTAAGTAATGTGAAACACACGCACACTGCGCACTGATAAAATGGTAGTCAAATGTCCATCCTATAGACCACAAAACGATGCCATTATCAAAATGATGATGATGGTGATAAAGATTCTGTTTGTCTTCCGAAGAGCGAAGGAATAAGGAGCCAAACCGATAAACACAACGCATAAAATACTGCCTTAACTTGGGGAGTGGTACAATAAGGTATGAAAGTGTACCATTTATATATTGCTAAGAAGAGCTATCTCTCAAATTACAACTGTTTAACATGACCAATCAACATCAGCAAAACTTGAGAGACCGGTCATAAAAGCGACTTTAGCAGTTTTAATTGTAATCCATGAAATCCAACCTTCTTCGTTCGTTTCACAGCGGAATTCAGAGAGAAAATTGTATATACCGGTCACCGCAGAATACTTTAGGGCAACAACCGTTTTTTAAATGCCGCATCATATTTTGAGGAAGACAGTGGCTGTCGTAAAAGTTTCACGTAATTGCAGAAACACACAAACTTGAGAGCCTGCCCAGGAAGAAAGTTACTTCTCTGTCAAATACATATCAACCGCTCATAATGATTTCACGGTTGGTTTTTCCTACATTTCTGCGTACTTTGTTCCCCCTGTTTCACTTCGACTTTATTATGTAAAAACAGCAATGTATAAAGAAGGTGGCGGTTTTTTGTTAACTTTCGTCCTCTAGGTTTGATAAAAAACATTGTGGGGCTCTTCAATTTACAGTCTCGGACTCACCGCGGACTCCCCGAGAAGCAGTCCAGCATTAAATTTTCTCATGTATTCCGAAGAATATGGGGAATCCTCAGACTACCAACGGACTATTCGCGGTGAGTCCGAGATTGTAAATCGAAGAGCCCTACTGTCTTCCCATTCTGTGAAGATGGAGGAGCTGCGGAAGCTCTACGCAATCGACGGAGTGCACAAAACAAACCGCGTTTGTTTGTACTTGGAGGTTCAGCATACTTCCTAGCCATTTAGCTGAACAAATCTTGAAGAACTTGAGCACGAGTCTATTGACCAAACGTGGGGCTGCCTGTTTCCGTCCCACGTTCATGCAATTCTATGGTCTGTGTAACACGGAACACCATCCGCTCCACCTGTCAACACACCACGAGTAAAGCTGTTTCACCGGAATGAAAACAAGAAGGGGGGGAGTGGGGTTAGACATACTGCTTTACAGTAAACCATGACAGCTAGCTCGTATCTTGTGATTACCACGAGTTAACACAAACAAGGTAACTAAACACGCTGCTTCTTCGAAATGCTGTAAATGCCCAGAAATTCGCAATAAAATATACGTAACGATGGGGTGGTTGTTGTTGTGTACACTCATTACTTGATGATGCGCAGATTGTGCATTAACGGGTGCAACCATTAAGAGGTACTTGAAACACTCTGGGTGTTCTCGCGTCTGGCCAGCCAGAAACCGCCAGCAGGCGGAAGCACATCGATGAAGCTCCCCGGCAGTGTAGCGCAGTTTGGAGTGTGAGGGAAAGCGGTTGCTTGCCTGTAACCCGAAGCGCTGGTCCACTGTACCAATGGCGTTAGGCTTGCCGCGTCGCTCGAAAAACTCACACTCTGCGGTTACATATTTATTGCTCATCATATCAGTATTGGCTTAAGAGAAATGTTTATGCTTCACCGCTGGATGGCTTGTTTGCTGAAAACATGGTGGCTGGTAATGTGAAAATGGCACCTTGTATTTTTTGAAAAAAGACCGGGCACAACCGCATCAATGAATATTCGGGAGGCGTTTTGTTAGCGAACTGCCTTTTCTAGTCGCACGATGCAGTTTATTTTATGGAAGCAGTTCACTGATTAAAAGCAGGTAGATTGAACTCCTTATTGGGAGATGTCACCAGCTTGTTTCCGTGCACAGCAAACTGTGAGCACGTTATTTCAATTGACGTGTTTGTCTAGCCCGCAATAATTTTCGTGTGGAGGCATCGACTAAGTGGCGATGATACCATATTGATCGAGAGCATCCAAACACGCCAACAGCAATGTTGGAGGGGTAGCAGAGAGCGGAGGGACCACCGACAACCGTTTCAGGTTCGATTCTTGGTGGTGCCAGTAACTTCTATTTGTTCGCAGGTATTCTCTGTTGTCACCACTTGTCGCGTCAGAACGCTTGGAGGCTAAAGGTAAATATATTCTTTTAGATTTGTACGCATGAACTTTACATTGCTATAGAGTCTGACTTCCACAGTAAAATATATTCTGGGTACTGTTAGGAGTGTTATCTTCCCTTACGCCAAAGACGCAGTCGTTTAGCGGTTGTGACTGTGCGCAACCCTGTGTTCTGCGTTTGACTCGTAACGCAAAACAGAGCGGTGCTTGGATCAATTATTTTCAAATAAGGCATGGGTTTTCTGATGCTGTAGACGGTAAAACAGCGATGCATGCACCAGTAGCTTAGAGGTAAGCAATCCTGCATGTTACGAGCGGCCATACTCAGCCTAATTGGGGTTTTTTAAACTGTGTGGTGTGTTTAAGAGGAGGAACTCAATAAGTTACACGTACGTTGTTTTGTCGCCAGTGCTCACAGTGTTTTTCCCCAGATTCAGTATATAAAGTAATAGAGCAAGTAAGCTTGTGATATCCTGTCAGGCTTGAATGACTAACACGCAGCCTGGTCTATTTTTTGGGCGGTAAAGTCAAAAGCGAAGAACAAGCTGATTCGAGGTATTATTCTTTCCTTGCACTCCGTTTTTCGTTTGAATAGGTGCAATTTGGAGTCCGAAATTTCGTGAATTTACTTCAAAGGGAAATATTTTCCTTCGGTTACTTCTCAGCTTGAGCAGCAACCTTTTATTGGAGCTGCTTATCTTGAGTGGTTCGCTGCCGCTGTCGTGGGCCTGTATTTTTAGAAGATTGTGGTTGTGTTGCCCAATCAGAAAGTGCCTGCTTAACTACTCTATAAAAGCTTGAGTGGGCCACTATTCCAAAGAAATGTTTAAACATAAACTTGCTGGTGCAATACCCTTGTTACAAGATAAGGGGAGATGCAAGGTTCTTTTATTTATGTAGTGTATTGAAGCAAACAGAGCTCTAGAATTACCTGACGAATGAGTACCCCGAGTAAAACCAGAAACAGTGTCATGCATTCTCCCTAAACCTCTGTGAGAAGACGCTTTTTCTCGCGGGCAATGACGTCGCTTCGTTCCTTGCTAAAGAATTGTGCATTGCACGTGACGATTACCCTCTACCAGTGAATATATTTCGCCCCACGTACGTGGATTTAAATGCACAAAGCTGCCTGAAACATATGTTTAGATAATTTATTTTGTGACATAAAAAAATAAATTCCTTATCTGTATTTCTGTGTGAACAAAGAATATTCAACCAGCCATTGTTGGTATACATGAGAAGTTGCACAGGGTAGTCATAAAGAACATACTTCTTGCACAGGCAATTGTTTTTACAAATAAGCTAAGAGCCCAGTATATGCAACAGTTATTTCGCGCCTACACAAGGACGTTTACTGTTCCTGAATGTTTCGCTTATATGGGCAAATTATGTAATCTCTTTTTAGCTACGCCGCAATATTTTACATTATTGTGCAAAAAGCCGTAGAATCCGGCTACAGCTTTACAAACAGAGAAACTGACAAAACAGTAAATATAATTGGCCATGATTGGAAAAATGATAAGCCAGTTAGAAGTAAGTAATGAGCTGAAATACTTACGATATGCCAGTGCGTACATGATGGCCATTTTGTACCCAGCCTTTGCTTTCTCCATATTTTCTCTTGTTTTGGTCTGGTATAGAAGAAAGAACATGCAATGCACACTGTAATAATGCCCGCCTTTCCTAATAAAACGACACTGCGAAACCTTGAATAACCTAAATATTGTTAGAGATTGCTTGATGTTGCTGAACCCCACACTTTAAATGTTGCTTACATTGCGACAGCATTTTTATGTTCTAAAAACGACACCAGACATCGCCGGTATGCAATCTGAACAAAAGTAGTTGCATTAGGTTGGATAGAAAGGGGTGCTACTCTTAGCACCTCCGTGCACTTACTGCTCCAAAAATCAGTCGAACAAGAATGCTACTGTAATCAGCATGGTCCATTGTTCAAGCAGATATCATGAAGTATAGTCGATATTGCTGGCATCATATTAACAAAGAAATTGCACGAATTCGCTTACCTGTAATAAGCCCATCAATTTGTCGGGTTACATGCGAATCGACACCCGAAAAAAGGCTAGTTCGTTTTTTTAACGGGCAAGATTACGCTCTGATCTCGCTTCTTTTACTTGTGACTGTCCGCTTACCTAACGCCTCTCAACATGCCGAGTAAATGTCCAAAACTGCACAAAGCTTGGGAGAAACATTTTTCGGATGGTTACTCCTGAGGAGCACTGGGTATGTATGAAAGGGTTAGAGTTGACTGAAAATCACGCATTTTCTCTGATGCACGAAACATTATCTCAACTAAGATGCGTTGATTCGCCGAAACTGTAGAGGTCTGGACATTCGCAAATTTTTGTGACGTAGTTGTGATGACCAACAATGCTACTTCAAAACTACAATAGTATTGTTTTGTCTTAAAATGAGAATCGGGGAAGTAGTACATTACCAATAATTTCTACGAACTTCGTGGGGACTTTACTGCTCCAATCAGATCCATTTTCTATATATGTAAACTTTTGACTTATGTCTTCCTAAGTAAGCAAGGCGGATTCGCTAGAATAATTTGATATATTCGTAATGATGTCTCCTGCACGAGAAGCATAATATACCACGAGACGCACCCGCATGGATCATTCAAACAAAATCGACATAAAAAACGACAGTTTTAGAGAGAGCTTAACAGTACCGCTACAAAACAAGAGATATGGTGAGGGTGGGGCGAGAAAGCTTTGTTGAAGGCGAGAAGGCCCTTTAGTAGGCAGGCAGAAGCTCGAACTCGAGAATGGGCCACGAACCATGATTATAATAATGAAGCATCGCCTTCCAAATGATGATTTGCTGATGATTGACGGGTTAGGTAAAAAGACAAAGAAGATGCTCTGCTGGCAAATAAACGGAGTGGAAACCATTAGGAAGCTGGGCGCTTAGAGTTAGCCATTAGCGCTTGCACATATTGCCCGCGTGTACAGAAACTGCCATTCTGGCCACAGGTTAAGAATGGGATGGGCGCTAAATGAATTTCTTCAAGCGTGAGGCTTAAACAATTTCGGTCCCATTACAATGACGGTCGGGAACGGTCAGGATAGGAGTCACGCTGTAATTAACTTGTGGTGTCTGTTCACCCACAGTGCAGGAGCGAATAAAGTGAGATAGAAATTTTCCGCACAATCTGGGCGTGCAGACTGCTGTCCAGAGTAAAACTTCGTCTCTTGGCGCAAACAATACATCGTGGTGATTGGAATCGTAGTGAGCCTTGAGGCCTTTTTAGTGGCCCTCACCGTTCTCGTGAGCCAGTCATCGGCAGTCTGCAGTAGTTCAGGGACGTTGGTTGAAGAATCAGCGGATGCCGAAAAGAAAGACAGGTCCAGAATGGACGATGTCTAGTGGCTGTGTAAAATAGAAAACGGTGAAAGTTCAGGTTTGCGCTGCTCCGCCGTGTTATATGCGAGGTTACAAATTGAAGAATTCTGTCCAAGTTGAGGTGATGGGGGGAATATGCACCAAAATCATGTCGGAAAATGTACGGTGAAAACGCTCAGTCAAGCCGTTGGTCTGTGGATGGTAGCTTGGTGTGGTTGTGGACAGTGTCGGCCGCTCGTGTCGGTGGCACCAACAACTTCCGCAAACACTGCTGCGAGAAAAGTTAAGACGGGATCTCGGTAACAATGTCTCGGTAACAGCGGTAACAGTCCTCCGATGGCCTGCTGTAGTCTCAGGCAAAATCCGTATAGGTCGACGCCAATGACCTGAAAAGAGGCCGCAGGGCATGGCAAAGGTACAGTTCACCGGAAGGAGGTGACGTACGCCGTTTGCGGCTGTTGATGCGATTGTAGGTCTTGTGATACCCTAGATGAACTGCTGTGGCGTCGTCATAAAAAACTTTTCAAAAGTTATCCCGGAGTGATTTCGGGGCGACCGGAACATATTTATCGCCAGAAGGATGGTAGTTAAAATGATAGAGTGCTCCGTCTAAAAGCTGGAAGTTGTTCAGCTGACGGCGGCAACCGCTGTTTGGCGGTTGTATCAATCCGTCCAGTTGGTCCATCAAAATCCGGTAGTATCGGTCTTCACGTTAGCGCACCACTACATCCGAGGGGGTTGAAGGTGGGTGGTGTCTAATGGCGCCTTGGGTAAGGCTGCTGGGGCACTACGAGAAGGACCGTCACAGTCTAGCAACGACGCAGGACAACGAGAGAGGGCGTCACCTTCCTCATCTTTTTCCAGGACTTGTAAGTTACAGTAAAATCATACTCCTGCAACTTCAGGTCCCAGCGGCCGAGTCGTCAAGAGAGATTTTTAAGTGACGATAGGCAGCACAAAGCCTGGTGATCAGTAACGATGGTAAAAGGACGTCCGTACAAGTAAGTCCAAAATTTTTGGACTGTCAGAAACAATCGCAAGACACGCCTGTTCAGTTCTAAAATAGTTGAGCTCAGCGGCTGTCATACCTCTGCTTAAAAAAGAACTTTTTCCAACAGTGAGGCACTGCGTTGAAGAGCACAGCAGCTTTTCTTTTCACATTGGCGTCTGTGTGCAGGATACTCGAAGCGGTGTCGTCCAAGTATCAGAGAACCGGATCTTAGGTGAGGGCTTGTTTGAGTGTTTAAAACGCTAACACGCAGTCGTCGAAGCAGTCGAACGCAGAACCAGCAGCCAAGAGATTTCGAATAGGGAATGCATTCGTGGCGAAGTTTCGAGTAAAACAGCTATAATATGAGGGCAATCCAATAAAACTGCGAAAAGGTTTTAAGGAGGGTGGTTGAAGGAAATAAAGGACCGCATGTATTTTAAAAGGATGAGGGCGAAATAAATTCCTGCTGACAATATGTCCAAGCACTCTTTTTGATTTGCTCAGAAATCTACAATTTTTTGCATTCAGTGGAGCTCTGTCATCCCAAAAAATGTCAATCTTTGGTCTTAGATGTTTTTCAAAAGTGACAAAAAAAACTACATCATAAAGGTAACATAGACAGGTTTTCCGTTTCAGACCACAAAGAACTGTGTCTATCATGCTTTCAAAGGTCGCGGGAGCGTTGCATACGCCAAATGGCATCACATTGAATTCATATGAGCCATCAGGCACGGCAAATGCTATATTTTTTACATGCTTTGTTCTTATAAATTTGCCAGTATTTGGATCAGAGATCTAAGCTCGAAAAGTATTCTGTCTCTCGTAACGGGTCCAGGGCGTCATTAACACATGGCATGGGCTAAACATCTTTTGAGGTGATTTTAATAAGGACCCTGTAATCCGCAGAGAGTCTCAGGGAAGCGTCATTTTTCTTAACCAGATCAACGGGCGAAAATTAGGTTTCCGACGATGGAAGAACAATGTCACGCTTGAGCATATCAACAAAAGTTTTTTGTATCACTTACGCTCAGCGAAGAAACGCCCTACGGGAGGCGAATAACGACGCAGGACCCACACGCTATTTTTCGAGCAGTCGCTGCTGCTGGGTGCCCTAGGACAACAGAATGGAAGCGAAATGTTGCCGTATGTTTATTAATAAGACCGCGTAGACCTTAATGCTGTTACGGCGTAACTTCAGCGCCTACATGAGTGCCCAAAGCAAACGCTGAAAGTTCGAATTGGCAGGTAGGTACATCAGAAGAAATGGGGAACTACAGAGGACATCAAAAACGTCATCGTGGGGGGGGGGACAGAACCAATAGTGGTTCCTTGTATCAGTGCGATCGGTTCCAGGGTAATATTCTGCATGGCCAGCCGGACGGAGCCCTGCGAATACACTTCGCAAGAAGGCACCACTACACCTTTATGTGCGGAATTTTTTTTCGCAAAATTTATAAAAAACAGAGATATAGCTGCTCTTCAACGATTCAGAAAGTGAAGAAACAAACTAAACAAAGCAATCCCCTTTCTAAAAAACACTACCAAAGTTATGTTTTTCCCTACCAGAAAATCTAGTCCCGACAAAACGTGGAAACAGATAAATAGTTTTCTGGGTCGTTCAGTGCAGCACGGCATAAAGATAAATCAAAAGGGAAACGTTGTGCCCGAGGTGACTGTTGCCCATATGTTTAACGAACATTTTATTAACTTTACACCACAAAGCAAAGCAATACCCCAAACACCTGTCTTCCGGAACATAGTATGAAAAGTTTGCACTTCCATCCTGCCACTGAAGAAGTATTTGTGACCTACCAAACTCTCCGAAACACGAACAGCAAAGATGGGGATGGTATTCAGTACCAGCGTTTAATTTTGTGGTAGAGATAATAACGTCTATTATAACGTATATTGGCAACCACTGTTTCGCCTCTGGAATTTTTTCAAAAAAGCCTGGGGTGCGACAGTCAGCGCTGTATTTGAAAGTGGTGACAAAAACGACTTCAAAAACTATAGATTCATATCAGTGCTACCAACTCTCTAAAGGCATAGAAAAAATATTTTTCTTCGAGAATTTTGTGATAAGTTTGTCGTTTTTACGGAAGAAATGTATCGATTTCGATGAAAAAAATATGACACATGCACTATTTTACAAAAAGAAATCATATTGGACGGTTTTAAGACAAAGCTACCAACTCTTTTAATTTTTGTGGATATCCGAAAGCGTTCGACAGACTTAATTATGCGACGTTAATAACCAAACTTGAGCGATGTGGTTTCCGAGAGACGACCTTACATCTGATCAGAAGTTACTTGCTATTGGCGTAGACAGTGTGCGGTTATTAACAAAGCCGATTCCAATTTTCTTCCTATCAGTGCAGGTGTTCAACAAAGGCCGTATTTTAGGGCCATTACTGTTTATTTTGTACGTCAATGACTTTATCCATATCAACACTGACGCAAAATATGTAATATATGCAGATGACACCAGCCTTTTTCTCACTTCTAATACCGTGAAGAAATAAATCGTGAAGCAAATACTACCTTTGAAAAAGTGCATGAATTGAGTACGGCTAACTTCCTTGCTATTTGCGTATGAAAAACTAAATCAGGTTTTTTCAGAACTAGCAATGCAATTGCGCGGCCCTGTGAATAAATATATGGTGGCTCTAAAATACCCTGGTTTCAGAATGTCAAAACCCTGGGTGTTACATTTATTGAGCATTTATTTTGGACCGAAACATTGTTCAAGTAAAAATTATTTCGAAGGTCCTGTGTGGGTATAGTTAAGGTGCCGCACTTTCGTCTACAATATGTGAAATTGCTTATTTACAGCTCATGTCAAACGTGCGCTTTTCACAGCATTTAGCTATTGGAATAGTTTAAAAGCATCACACGACCCCCCTCATGTACCTTGTACATGAAAAAACTGAATCTGAATCTGAAAAAAAAAAAGCTATTGTTTCTTGTCAACGCTCAAATGCTCCGTCTCTGGGTTACCACTGCAGAGGCAACACTAAACCAACTGCAACATTTACAAAACCTGGCATTGAGGCATGTAACAAACTGCTCTGGTGTTTCACCGCTAAAAACCTACGCCAAGCTGATCTAACTTAAATTAGTCGTTTAACACTACTTCCCATAAACTTTTTCTGTCACACATAAGGAAATGTTGTCGGGAAGTTGGTGTTGACGAGGTACTGTTCTTATTTACGACGCTTGCTCTGTAATTAGGCTCAAATGCTGCCGTCGCACGGGGTAGTTACAATCTCGGGGCAAACTTTGACCGCACTCAACGTGTAAAATACAACGAATTTAGAATTTGAATTTGACTTTGAAATTTTCAGTTAGCGCAGTGAACACGTCTCCGACAAGGACGCTCTTGACGTAGTGGAAATAACACATTCCTGGCGAGGTGGCAGAACAAAATCAGTAACCATGGCCAACCATGACTCTGCCGTTCCCGCAAGTGTGGCAAAAGGTGGTGTCAGCCATGTGAATAGAAGGCTGCCGACAAGAAATTACACAGCAGAAGGAGATAGAAGTTCCTTCGCAGAATTACCGATGCACACAGGGTGACAACACAGCAAACTAATTATGATGGCGGATGCCGTCGATAAACAAGCGTGCTGTACAATTTCCGTTCGGTTTTATCGTCACACCGTTAACACCGCGCAAAAACGGACCATTATAAGATGTTCTGACGTTACACAACCGAGAGCACAAGCCATAATGAATAACGGAAATGCCAACACCGGTGTTTACTAGGCTTCCTCACTAATGCCTTCCACAAAAAGAGTCAATGTATTTCATGGGGGCAATAGAGGAGTTATTAAAATTTCCAATCACGCGGTTTTAACTCCAAAAAACTGCCCTTTTCAGTTTCCGGGTGGCAGTCGCAGGCTGGAGTAGTGGGTAGAAGTAAAAAGGAGGAGGGACAGAAAGGTGACGGAGAACAAAGGCTCGGCTTACGTGGGTTTGTTGGGAAATCGCGGGTGTTCTTGGAGGGGCAGGGCCCGCTGGAAGAAGCATTAGGCTGCTGACGCTGTTCCTAATGCTGGTGGCGGTAGTCATTTGGCGAACTCGTCTCATGGCATCGGTATGGGTCGTCAGCTTGTGTTTCATCTTGCTGACGCATCCGGCAAAATGGAAAGATATAGCCCCGGATGCCACAATAGAAGCAAGTGAGCCGCGACCGGCGCCAAGGGGAATAATAAGAATTGGGAGCGATCGTTGTTGGCAGGGGAGCCATGAACACACGTGCGGATTGAAGAGGCTCAGGGTAAAAACAGAGGCAGAAGTGTGCGGGACAGGCTGGAACATAGGAACTAGGGCAGTGGGCAAAGGGACCCGAATGTCTGCTTTGGGTGGGGAAGCACACGGATTTGAAGCGACCTTTTCCTTAATCATGCCTCCCAAGCCGTGAATGAAGCTCTGGTTTCGACTGCCTGAAAAGGGCCCCTTCGGGTGCTCCTTAAGCTCTTTCCTTAGGGCGGATCATATTATGGAGCGCAGACTACTGTCCTTAGGTGCAGGTGACTGCCACTAGCAGATGGCACCACCTGAGCCTCAGGGTGTCTAAACACTGGCAAGTCGATAGGATGTCACTAAAACTAGCGGGATTGGGCTAGGGCTTGAAAAGCAAAGTTGAAAATGCCCTTGAAAATGGGATGCACCCGCACGTCCTCTGTCATGCTGGGGTTAACGCGTCTGCAAAGGGCCAGGACGCCCACAATGCAGTATGTGTACATTTCACCAGGGTGTTAAACGCGCCATCCAGCTTCTTTTTGTTGCCTCTGAAAGCGTTGCAAACGTCTGAAATGTGTTGCATGTTTTTGTAGCAAAGGTGGACCAGGTAGTGAGTTCCTCTTCATGGTTTAAAAACCGCGACATCGGCAATTATTGTAGGTACCAGCTGACGTTGAGAAATTTGAGATATTCGTGCCAACTTTTGAACGCCCTGACATGGTTGTAACTGTCCATCCAGTCGTCCGCATCATCACTGCGGAGACCGGCGAAGATCGCTGTGTCACGCTGTCTGCTGCTGATCATCCAGTATGGCATAGGGGGCTGCCAGGGTTATTTTCATCAGTACTATTGACTCTCTTCGAATGCAAGTCAGTATCCGGCTGAAATATTTTCCGACCCAACGAGAGCTCCAAACAAAACGTTGTAGACAACGTCGTGCTGTCGAACTGTACCTACTAATTGAGAGACGCCGGCGAGAGGGCTTGGTTGAAGGCGAGAAGGCCCTTTATTCGGCAAGCAGCAGCCCGAACCCGAGAAGGGAGCTCGTACCATGTTGATGATAATTAGGCGTTTGGCGTCAAAACGATAATGTGCTGATTATGAACGGGTGAGCTAAGAAGACAACGATATCCTGATGACAAATAAATAGAGGGGAAACTAGGGAGCAAGTTCAGAGCTTATAGTTAGTCACTAGCGCTTACAATATAATGAAGACTTTGTGAATCTTACGAAATCGGGAAGAAATTAAAAAGCCGAACTATTAAAGATCCGGATGTCATTGCAGCCTTTAACAGTGTTGTTTCACACTCCGCAAAATACGTTCAGCCATTCTCATTGATATGAGCGCCTGTGTGTCATGCTCTCCCTATCGTCGTCGTTTCTTGTTTGCGCTGTGAATTAAAGATTAACGATATGAACGGCTTTCTCTGAACTTACAACTGCTTAATGTCATGATTGAGCATCCGAATTAATTGACTGACAGGCAATAACAAAAGGATACTTTTGCGGTTATTAGTAGTGTTCAGTCAACTCCCACGTTGTTCTCATCATCAATTGCAGAATACAAAAAAAGGATGCTTCCCGATCATACCATTCCATAGGATGGCGAACGTTTTGAAAGTACAGCTTCCAATTTTGAGAAAGGGTGTTGGAGCCCGAAAATATCGCCGTGATTGTAGAAACAATAAAGCCGATGGGCTGCCCTATCCCAACTTAGAATCCATCAGTAACATACAGAACCGGTTTATAACGGCTAAGCTAGTGTGTTTCTGTTCAGTAAAATTCGCATACCTTAAGCTATTCATGGCTTCTTTGCCGTTTGTAAAAATTTGGATCTGGTGGAGGATTAAGTGATTGTAAAAGGTACCGGTCTGAAGGCGACGATAGATTATGGCTTGCTGGTTGGTTAAGGAGTGGTGGGAGGGGGTAGACCCGGCGAGTAAGGGTGTAATGGGACAGAAGGGCATTGTACGTATTATCAATAGGAATTCGGAGGAGGTCGTGGTCGTTCGTGCGGGGTGATGGGATCACCTGACCATCGGTGGAGAATGCCCGGAAGTGCAGAGCTCGGGCGGCGGCGTGGGCTGCTTCATTCCCCGGAAGGCCGGAGTGTCCGGGAGTCCAGACAATCGTAATGGTGGTCTCGTCAGGTAGACGCTGGAGGAGTGGAATGGCCTGGGGTGGGGCTAGACCTGCCAGGTAGGGGCGGCATGCCTGCTGTGAGTCGGAGACCACAGTGATGTGCGGATGCTTGGCGTGGGTGGTGGCTGCGAAGGAGATTGCGAGAGCTTCTGCCGTCTGTATTTTGTTGGTGTGCGTGGTGGCAGCCGTGGAGATGCGGCAGGCGTGATTTAGGGTAACCAAAGTTGTGCGTCGAGTGCAGGAGTTATAGTCGACGTCAGTATAACGGACCGGGGGGGTCATCCGCTAGATTCTTCATGAGATAGCGGACCCGCGCTTCCAGACGGCCTCGGTTGAAGGTGGGATACATATGGCGCGGTATAGGGGAAACGTGGATACGGTGCTTGATAGTAGTTGGGAGGCGTTGTGGTCGGTCTTGATTTAGTGGTGTAGGGTAGCCGAGCGTGCGGAGAACGAAATGGCCAGTGGGCGTGAAACTGAGGCGTTGAAGTTGGGAGTTTCGCTGTGCCTCCAGAAGCTCGCCAAGGACTACCGGTCAATGCCAACACTGCGACACCCCACTCACCACATTGCACCTCGTATACTCCTGTCCCCACTCCCCTAACCCACCCCCTTTTTCCACTCCGGAGCAGTGGGAGACTGAGCTGACCAGCCCGGACCCGGCCCGCCAGCGGGCCTTAGTTTCTCGGGCCATTGAGTCGGCTTGGTCGAGAGGCATCCTGGACTAGGGACGCTTCACCACCACCCTTTTCCCTTTCCCTTTTGCTCCAATAAACGTTTACTACTACAGCTAATACGGTGCATAAGTAGAAAATGCCCCCTGACACCTTGTCCGCCATCGAAGATGACGAGGTTGTGGCAGGCCTTCAGCCTGCGCCACATGTGTTATAGCCACTGGTAAATAGATTGGCCCATCTTGTAAAGACATCGCTCGACCAACGTATAGTTTGCGTCCTATGTCCAGCCAGCATGTGACATTTTGTAGCGGTGCCGGTTACAATCGCCATTCCTCCTTCCGTCACCCTTCCGTGAAGGGATGTGAAGCATTCTTATGAAGGTGCTCTATACGCGACGCTTCGCCCCAGCCCTGCTGTTCCATGAATGCGTACATATCCCCAGCCACGTGTCTTAAGCCGAACAACCATAGAGACGACTAGTGGTGTGACCCGCCATGTCCACACTTGACGACGATGGCGCTACATAGCCCCCAGTATAGCGGCGTGTGTCCACGGGACGTCGATGCAACATAGCCTGCGCTGACTATGGTTTACTGGCAAGTATGGCTGTTTGGGGGCCCTGGTTTATCCAGCTAATCATGTTCCTACGTGTCGGCAAGGACTCCAGTGTTTATGCTCATCTCCTCCTCACTTCTCCTATCCGTCCCTGTGGCCTCGACCGGCACGGTCATCTTTTACTGGCGACTGATTTCACTGGGAATACCTGGGCAATGCCCCATGGAGCCATTGTCCTGCATCAAAGACAAGCCGGGGGGGGGGAAAAGCGGAGGTTGATGGCATGCAGCCAGCGCGGGCTCTATATGGTTCCTGCGCTGAAGTGATGATGCTTGGTGGCTTCCCTTTTGTAACGGGGTGGCGTTGCACAGCGGCCTTAGTCGCAACGCTACTGTACAAACACATCGCCAAAAAAATACAAACAAAATAAAATATTGTCAAAATAAAGCAAATACTTTTACGAAATTTTTGTGCTAGTCTCACTTCTTTGTTCCCATGTCTTCCCAGATTGTTCTCTGCTCTTTTCCAACCAACATTCTAACTTTCTTTTACTAACCTCTACTGCTGTCCAGTTCACTTTTCCGCTAACCTTAAAGCCAAGGGCCTCCGGAAGCTGGATGGCTCCATCACTGAGGACTGGACAGATACTTTTGCACTCCGTTACAATATGTCGCATGGTTTCTGGATCATTTCCGCAGCCGTGCATAGTTCTTCCTGTACCGGCTCGCGGATAAGCGTTTATGTCCGAAAGCAACCCGCTCGGGCTTCAAAGAGCAATGCACTCCCTTTGTATTATCGAATATTGTTCCCTTGTGATCTCCTGCTTCCCGATCCTGTAGATACCAAAGGATTTCTTCGCATCCATCCTCTTTTTTCTCCGGTCGTTGTTTGTGTTTCATTTCACTTCATTTTTATTGCCTTGGTCGTTTCCCCTCGGCGACATGCAGCGCCCCTAGTGCCGACGGTCTGGGTAGTAAAAAAAGCAGACGACCATAGCCACCCACCATGTGTTTCCAATTACAAGACAGAGTGAACGTTGGTTGTATTAGTTTAATCACTTTGTGGCGCGTCCTACATGACTGCGTACTGTATGAAAAATAGTATAGGCAATTCGCTGAATTTTTTCTCTTTGCATTCAAAGTCCCCTCCCCCTGCCACCCGATTTGCCGCCCAGCCCTCAGTGTCGGCTGCATGCTACTGCAGGATCCTACACTTCAAAACGTTGCTGACCTATTCTAGCCATTATTGCGAACTGGGAATACCCAGGCAGCACAGCAAGTCCGATTCTTGACCGGCAAACCTACGGCTGTTCTACGGAATGCTCGGCCATCAGCAACAAACTGGCCAGCGTTGAACATAAGATAACCGGTTTGAATACGGCCACCATCCTCTGCGCACGTTTTCGGCAGCCAATGTTCTTAAGTTGGTCAGCTTTCGCTCGTTAACCGTCAACACGGTTTCCCCTTGGCGAAAGTTACTCAGAAGTTATCTGGCGGATCAACCACCGGCGATGAACGGCACTTGCTCCAGCAACGTTCAATCAAAAGACAGGCGGCAGGTTTCCCGCCGCCGTGTACTCGCTTGTTGGTTGAAAGCGGGTTTACAAAAGATGATCAGCTTGTGCACGGCCACCAGGCGACCGCTTTGTTTCCGCTTGCAGGGGAACACATGATGAATGGCTGTTGTCCAGTTCTAGAGTACTCGTGTTTCGTAGGCAGCCGTTGTTCAAACGTTGTTTAGAAACGTACGTTATCCGGTCCGCTTATGAATCTGCACGCTCCTGCTCTTCGAAAGGTGAACGGCTGACGTCTGTCGCAGGTCTAGCACCGCCCGTGCCCAATCACCGGAATTCCGAAGGTCAGCGTGGACACGCGCCCAGCCACCGAACAGTGTGCTGTATATACATGTACACTCATGGACAAATGAACGAGGACACAAAAATATTAATCGAATACGCTAAATCAAAGATAATGGATAGTGAAGACAAAATAATGGCTTGCTAGTGGTATATTTGGAAAGGCACATTTTCAGTCTTGTGTTGTGACATGTGTTCGCGCTTTGTGGATATCTTGCTTGCCTTTTTGCAGCAGCTGAAAGCTGCTGCAAAACGATCGACGAACGGCGGCGTTTTTCAGTGCCCGGACAAAGAAAGTTCGGTAAGTTCATTTTTGCTGGCCATTTTCTTGCGCGACTAAGGTTCGGTGCAGAAACGTGTTACGGCTCGATTTCGAGATCCGCGTCCGTCTCACGGTGTGGTTCGCGGAAGCTAAATTCAATTTACTGATGCTGACGACGCTCGATATGTCTAGCGTTGCTGATGGACAGGTGGTAGGCGCAGCGGAGGGGGCTAGGAAGTCTGAAACAATTTGCCGGTGCTCTTGATGACATCGTGAGGAATGGAGGTGTTTTGTACCGTATGCAGGTTTTTATCGCACGATCTCTGTTTATACAGGGTGGTCAAAGTTAAGTGTACAAGTTTTTTTTAAATAGGCGCTTAGATTTACGGAAGACCACCTCTACAGTGAGGTTATGCTCCCAGGGGGACACATAATTAGGAGGTAATTATTGATGTAGGTGTTCAATTACTAAATTGATTAATTACCTTTTAGTGGCTGCAGTAACCAGGCATGTTTGTATTGGAAAGTTATACGCAATCGTGTTTCTACGCAGTTTCAATTGGCAGAATTCTTCTAGCGCATCCGTAGTCCGAGATATGCGAAGTTTAATTGCCCTTCGCATGATTACGCACGCTAGAAGTCAAGATCGGCGCATAGCTCCTCCCTTTTGTTCTGTGTTTCGATAGCGGTTCGAGTACTGCAGATTGCAATACCGCCAGCCAAGAATGAATGGGTGCCAGTTATCACTTTTTCCTGGGCCTCCACCCCTTTGTCGAACTAAACACCGTACACAGCAGGCACGTCACAGAAGGGAGGAGCTTTGCGCCGGTGCAGACTGTCTTGCATGCGTAATCATGCGAACGGCAATTAAACTTCGCCGTTTGATATCTCGGACTACGGATGCACCAGAATATTTCTGCCAATTGAAGCTGCCTAGAAACAGGATTGCGCCTAACTTCCCAATATGTCTGGTTACTGTAGCCACTAAAAAGTTAATTAGTCAATTTTAGTTAATTAAGCCTCCGAAATCAATAATTACAGCGCTATTTATGTGTCCCCCTGGGCGCATAACCTCACTGTAGAGGTCGCCTTCGCGTAAATCTAAGCGCCTATTTAAAAAAAACCTGTCGGCTGGGCGGTTTCACCGCACTATCGTGTGACTTCCATAGCTGGGCCACTTTAAACAAGGCAAAATACAATATGCGACTGCTCAACTTTTCGGTGCTAAAACTCCTCGAGAAAAAAAGGAAACACGGGAATAGTTTAAAATCTGAGCTTTGCAATAAACGTTTTCCCATTTTCGTTTTCATCTGATTTCTGCTGCTGAAAACCTTTCCTAATGCTTTCTCGGGTTCTGTTTCTTTGGAAACTATTACTTTTCTTTAACCAATTTGTAGTTCAGGGGCACCTCGGCTGAACGCGCGAAAGTTGTGCGCTCTCACCTAGAGGGGTGCGGCTCACAATGTTCTCTTTGGGGGCCTTCGCTATATCACAGGCCGTGAAGTTTTTTTTCTTTTCTCCGCAACGTGGAGGGGTCTATTTCCCGTCTGGTGCCACAAAAAAGCAGGCATCGCTGCCTATTCGCAAGCGCGTGCTCAGTCTCGTAGGGCGTTTTCACAGTAATGAACGTTTTTTGTAGAGTGATCTCGTTGAACGGGGACTATTTAGTCGGTCACTGAAACTCCTTGCGCACTCAAAACACAACAGAACCCCCAAAACTCAACGTACAGGTTCACTCTTAGAAGAGGTTGGTACACAGCGCCGACGAACAGGAAATGCAAGAAATAAGCCGCGAAGTTGACCAGCGACAGCAAATAGGATAGCCATGGCCGTTGGACGTTGTTTAGGCCATGCCAGGGGTGCATAATGAGCAAAATTGAAGAGAGTGCGGTTGGTTTTTCCGCGTCTTTCACAGTGATTTGCGCGCCTACCGCTTCACGTGCACGTGTAATATTTGGCTCAGGTATTCCTGGCAGTGTAATCTAAACGTCGTGCAGGTTTACTTCCACTGCTCCAAGAGTGTTGTAGGGTCCCTTTAAAGCAAGATACATTGCACATTAGCAGTGTAAATATCTGTAGGTGCCTCGAACTGCCTTTCTAGTTTGGTGACAGTGGGAGCTGTGCATAGTTGTAACTTGTCCTTTTTTTTGTCCTGCAGGTGCTCCTGAGCATGGTAGCTGTGGTTTCCGTTGGAACTCTGTCCATGACCACATAGCGGTTGCATCAAATGGAAGCAGCATCACTGTAGGAGCAGCAATTGAGAAAATAAATCTGCACCACATTTTGTGATCAGCAGTCTTTGTCAGTTCCTGAATTTAATTGTTTACTTAAAGGCACGAATGATTGCTGTTACGAGGTTATAAATTCTGCACTTAGCTATAGAAACAGCTCGAATATATTCATTCTAGGGCTAGATGAAAGCTGCAGCTACTCAATTATTATGCCTACTGCAGTGGAATGGCCGGACAAGTATGTTGCATGGCTAAAGTTCAACCATGCATGAGCGGCTCTGGTTCAAGAGTTCACCCCCAAGCAAGGATGAATAGCCGTCGTCTGTAAAAGTTGAACGGCCGTGGGTTGTTAAAGGTTGAACGGCCGCCGGCCAATAAAAGAACGGCAAGACGACGGCAAAGTCTGGCGGTCAAAAGGGCGGTTGTAGGCCCCTTGGCGATGCTTTGGTCAAAGGTGAGCAGCTGTTCAGCTTACACCAGGGAACTTTCAGCACACGGCCAAGGCCCACTTTTGAGTACTGGCTTTACACTCTGATGGAGCAACGGCCGAGCAGAAATTACCCGGCCAGAGATGGACAGCCTATGCTTAGCCGTACATCCATGTGCTGCTTGGGTATATGATGCAAGATCGTAATTAAGTAAAGTCAGAGCAAACAAGGAAAGCGAGCGGCTTCTCGGTTCTCCCGACCACTTTGTTTTACGGCCACTAATTTTTGAATCGCAAGCAGATTTCACGCTTCTGACGCTCGCTGAATTTTGTCTCTGAGACATGCAACAAAACAGCAAGCTAACGCTGCACCATCTGTTCGTAGCGTGACGCAAACAAGCACTGTTTAATAAAAGTGCACGCATAGTGCGCATGTACGCAAAAGAGCGGCGCGCCGCAGCTAACCTGCGGTCCGCCGGGCTCGCTGGCTTTTTAAAGCGCGATCATCGCCGACTGCGTCACCGTTCTTTTTTTGATCGGCTGTTGTTGAAAAGTCCTTGTCACCTAGAGTATTAGTTTAAACTGGAAGTTTCACTTCAAATTTCTTTGCATACGACCGTCGATCGGTGAACCAGGGAGTGGCAGAGCGCCGTCACCGTCCCGCCACTTTCGTCGGCGCTTTAAACGTATTTAGCGCTGCAAAGCTCTTTTCCCTAATGCCAAGTTGATCGCTGGAAGAGATCGGACGCGTCGGGGATGGGCTGGTGACCATGTCGCAAAACACTCTGGAGCATCGAGCTCATTATGTATCTGTCAACACGGGATCCTTTGGGACCCGCGCAGCTTTGTACTGCCCGGAAGTACTTTCCGCAATCCGCTTACGCAGCGCCCCCTGGGCAGCGCAGGAGGCCTAATATGGCCGCCTGCGAATAGATCACGCAAATCTTGCAAATACACAGCTTGCGCAACTCATCTGTTCACGTCTTCTGTCTTGCCGTAGCGAAACAACATATAAAAACTACTTTCAATTTGCAAAGACAACCGGAATATTTGCTGAAAAATTTCGTCGTCCATAGTATGATAAAACATTCAGCTGTCTCGCATCCTGTGCTTACAGTGGGCCCATATAAATCTTTCAGCCAAAAAGGCTCTGCTTCGTCCCTAATGTTCATACGTGATAAGCTTACTGTAGAACAATTTGAAGTTCTGGGAAGTATTCTTCTGTCCCATTTGAAAACGTCCCTTTTGAGTCCCTTTCATCGTGACGTACTTCCGGTTAAGCAGTGGGCGTTGGATAATTTGTCGCGCTTGCGTTACGTCACTTCCTGTCGCTCACAAAAGGGACACTTTTTAAAAGGACTCAAAAGGGACAAAACTCAAGAATACCGCTCCTGGTTGTTGTTTATTGCTCATATTATTCTTTGTTTAGGTTAGGCGTTACTGGTAGATTCATCAGGAGGCACATATAACACGGCGCCTGGCCCCCTTATGCTCTCGATAAAGTCTGGATATCCGGAAGCCCACCCCCTCAAGCCAAAGCGAAGAAACGGTCAGTCAGTAGTAAATTTTGCTGAGGGACAACTGATCGTTGTCTGTCACGCGCCACGCTGGTCAACTGTAACCTCACGAGTTATGTTTGTCGCGTAGCTCCGAAAAATAAGTTCATTTTGTTTAACCTTCTCTTGCTGCTCATCTTTGTATTGACCAGGAAGAAATATTCTCCTTTACAGGCAGTGAGCTTGCCCGCTGAAAAAGGTAACATTGGGTAAGACGCACAAGGCTTAGTTTTTAAAAAAAGACCCGACGGAGTGGAAATTCAGTGGTGATAAGGCGTTTTGTTAGTGAGTTGCCCTTTCCAGTGAAATGTTGCTGCTCGCTTGTACCCTAGTGTCCACCGGTTGAAAAGAGAAATGAGAAAATGAAAAGATATTTATATTACGGTGAATCTGAACCAAGAATTCTTAAGGAGAAGCCAAAGATGTTAGCACTCTTGTGACTTGGTTGTTTCATTTACTACTTTTACCCGCCGCGGTGGCTAAGTGGCTAAGGCGTTGCGCTGCTAAGCACAAGGTCGCGCGTTCGATTCCGGGCCGCGCTGGCCGCTTTTCTGATGGAGGCGAAAAGCAAAAACCAACGTGTGCACGACATTTCGGCGCACGTTAAAGATCCCAGGTGGTCAAAATTATTCCGGAGCCCTCCACAACGGCGCGCGTCATCGCCGGCGTTGCGCCGGCGCGACAAACCCTACAATCAATCAATCAATCAATCAATCAATCATCGATCAATCGATCAATCAATCATCAATCAATCAATCAATCAATCAATCAATCAATCAATCAATCAATCAATCAATCAATCAATCAATCAATCAATCAATCAATCAATCAGTTACTACTTTCTTGGCATCCTGTCAGAGGCGGAAGAAGAATGAGCGTGTTGCACATTGTGAAAAAGTGAATTCCACGGCTCAAGTATGGCACATGTTCTCTATTTGGGGTGCTCTGGCTGTGGAGAAGCTGCTGCGTGAATAATGCCCACTTTAGCTGTGGTAGTGTTATAAATGTAAAGGCAAAGAAATAAAAGCAAAGGAGGACAGCTACAGGCAACTGAGCACATAAAAGTGGTTGATGGCACCTAGAATTTATCCTTTGATATACGTGAGCAGGCATGCAATACCGAAACTCTTTTATTACCCTAATTAAATTTTCTCTTTTTGCAAAAACCCTGGCAACGCAATTGCAACAGGTATAGGCTTGAGACGCTTCGTGTTGATAATAATGATGATAATAAGAAAGATGATGATAATCTTCACAAACTTCTCGACTGTTCCCCAGTGCGTCTTTTGTGCTCGGAAGGCTAGGTACTGTAAAACCAAAACTAAAATTTGTAACAGAGCAGTTTATAGAAATACAATATTTGTTGCAAATACTGGCGCCTTATTAGACAAAGTGCAACACAAATATATCCGTATTGACTCTCTCGAGCGTCTGAAGGACCCTGTCTATCCGTTTGATTCCCAACCACTCATTTTTGCTAAATGAAGTTATAAACCAAACTAAACAACAATATATTAGACCAACTGCGAGTAAGAACCACAAACCCATAATCGAGACTAAGCTCCCGTCCGAGCTTGCACCAAGGAATAGCTGATAAACTTTAAAAAAAATATTTGCCGGCTTTAGAAGTACCTCGCCAGGCGCCAGTAGCGCTATACGTGTACTTACGATGAAAAAAAGAACCCTAAATAGTTTTGTTTAATAATGCAGTACGAACATAAAGATTAGAAAAAAACCGTATACCGCATCTAGCTTTGAATTTTTTTCCTTAATTTTGCTTTACCACACCACTGACGCCCCAAAGAATGTTTTTATAATAGAACGGCCTCATTGGAAGAACTAGTTTTTGGCTATAGCCGGATGGTATTTTCCGGATGGTAATTCTGCAGGCTCTTTACGTCAGGTAGGTAGGTTTCAAAGAGCTCTCAATTCCTTAGAGAAAAATTTGCTTTTTTCAGCACACATCTATCTCGCCTAGAACCCTTTGGATATGTTCATGCCATGGTCGTATTTGCATTAACTAAATATAATTAAATACCTCAATATTTTGAAAATATTTGTCACCGATGGTGCTGGGGACATTGCACTAGTTCTTGTGACGGAACACAGCAGGAATAAAATGACCGGACGAACGCTATAATTTTCTTCCTTCTATGTTCCGTCCTTAGGGCCAACGGAAGTTGCATAACATCATAAACTAAGCAGCCGAACATTCTGTCCTTAATTCGCCACAAAGCATTCTTGAACACAGCTTTGCTCCTTTAAAGACACAACTGCAACAAGGACAAGCGTAAAGAGTGCGCGGTCAGATAAGACTTCTAGAGTTGATAGTGGATGTTAATCGACGCGAAATAAACCAGATTTAATACCATACCTTTGCTATACCAACCAACGTGGTATACAGCTGTATTGCTAGAAGGCTTCAGTGCAGGAGAAATGCCACCAGCTCAAACCCATCGGTCGGCGAAAGGAGCACTGCCTGCATAAATACAGTGTGGGAATATACACACAATGCAGTAAACTCATATCTGCACTCTCTGAACTTGAATAACCTTTGCAAAGAACACTACGCAGAAAGAACAATGTCCCCCAGAAGCACAGAAAATGAGAATCGCTACCGTAAGTGGGGCAGTACAAAGGGTATCCGGCTGGTTGTAAATGTGGTTGTTTTAAAATAGAAGTGCTAAATGTCCTCTTTTGGCGTCTTTGCAAAAGAGCGGTCATGGCCCCTATGACGATTTAAGTTTAGTATTTATGCGACCTTAAATTCTCCTCTTCGCACTTTTGGTTGAAATGTTCGCGTTGTTTGTTTGAAACACTTTAGGCTGTTCAATACGTCGCGGTTTGCTATCCGCTTATCTGTATTTAGTTTTCGTCCCTGGTAGACAACTAAGCGGGACTGGTGACAGTTTAAAGAAATTGATTCTTACAGCGTAGTTGTAGTGCTGGCTGCGACATCGGACATTGTTATCGTTATCTGAAACAAAATGGGTAATGTGTAGCTGCCTTTTATTATTTTACATTTTGATTTATTCGTTTACCCGCAACGCGGCACGAATCGTTTACCCTGCACGGCGCACCTTAAGTAATCTTGGTCACGGTATTGGCGACACGGCCGAACCCGAACCCCCATACTCACGCTGTAATCTACCATGGCTATGAGTTTTAAGGTGAAGGGCAGAAACCACAAACGGTGGCTGTCGGAGCCCAGGTCAAGCTCCGGCGGATGAGCTCCCTGTCTGTTTTACCAGGCAGGGAACTCTGGGACATCTAAGACTATCCGGGTAAGGTTTACGGAGAGTGTACACCCTGTCCCTGCTTTTATACTGTGCTATATAGTATTTTCAAAACCCACTTCGCAAACGTGATCGTTCCCTGAAAAGGGCGGCACCGCAGTTTCATACCCACCATTTTCAACAACTGTCATTTCAACAACAGTGAATAATTATGCTAGTTTTTTGTAATAGAGTAAGCAGACCCTGAAAGACCTCTCGCTTCTCTATCTGTATTCATGGTTTCTAAATTTCTGCAAAGCACAATAGGAAGAAAATATCAAGATAAAAATCTCAGCACCGGAGAAATCCTTGTAGAACTCAATGTCGAACAACAAGACCGCACTCTTCTTGCACAAACCCGCCTCCATGATCTGGACATCAGGGGCACACCCCACTGGAGCCTCAACAGCTCCCAAGGTGTGATTTCAAAGACAGATCTCTTTATCGAAACAAATTACGACCTTCTCGAAGGTTTAAAGAATCAGGGTGTCACAGCCGTGCGCCGCATCATGATGCGCAGGGACGATAAGATAATCCCCACAAAGCATATTATCCTGACCTTCAACCGCTCCTCGCTTCCTGAACATATCAATGCAGGCTTCATTTGATGCTCGATTTGTCCTTATATACCGAACCCGCACCACTGCTTTAAGTGCCAGTGGTTCTAGCACAGCTTCTTGTCGCGGCAAAAAACCTGTGCAAAATACGCCGCGTTGGACCACCCCACCGACAACTCATTCTGACAACCTCACTTGTGCAAACTACAGGGGTCTACATTGCAGCCTACTCTAGGAAATTTAGAAGTTCCGAATAGCGAAACACATAATCAATCTTAAGGTCACAGGAAACATCACCTTCCCAGAGGCGCGGAAGAGTTTCTCTTCTTTCCCCTTTAGGAGGTACGCCGACGCAGTTCGCTGGACGGCGGAGCGGCGTCTGGTTTCCACAGGGACCCAATTCATTGAGTCTGACTTCGTCCTTGCCCCGCCCCAGCTGGATTCCCTCAGGCAGCCCAACCCGTCACCACACCGCTTGCTGAGGCAGCAGCGGTTATGGTTCCAATCGCGTTCTTCGGGACTGGTGTCGGTGCAGCCTCTGCCTCCACGTCCTCCACGCCGTTGGAGGCTGCCACTGGGATGGACACCGGGTGCCCCGCATCGGCTCCCACCACCACGGCCCCGCCCGTGCCACTTCTGGCGCCGCAGGCACACGCAGTGGTGGTGGCTCAAACGAAGGGCTCTCGAAGGGGGCCCAACTGTAGGGGGCCCAGTTCGTCGGGCACCCTAGGACATCTGACGACAAGATGGACGTCGGGCCGGTCTTGCCTGGAACGCACAGCAAGGAGTGGCGACCGACGTCCAAGCAACCAAAAAAAGGCCCAAAAAGCCCTCTTCAAGAGTACAAGCCCCGAAAGACTCATTAAAGCACATGCACATACGACCAAGTAGCTCTTAAATCACCATAATGGTAAGAGAAAATGTTGGTCAATGGAAGTGTAGAGGCCTCTCTAAAAATTTTGATTATGTCTATGAGATATTGCATGTGGATCAACCAAGTGTGATGTGTCTTCAGGAAACAAATTTAAACTCTAGACACAAATTTCTTGAACCGCTAGATGGTGTTCAGGAAGGACCGGGATGGTGGTGGCACCTCTTCAAGGGGTGTGGCCATCATTGCTTGGAAATCTTTAGCCTGTCACCCTATTTTTCTGAACACTGTTTTTGAGGCTGGTGCAATTCGCACAATTATGTTCAACAGGTTAATAACAGTATGCTCCCTCTACATTCGTCCTCATCACGTGCTATCGAGGTCCGAGTTTGAGGCTCTGATAGACCAGTTAGCCGAACCATTTCTTTTATTAGGAAACCTCCGTGTTCATAACCCCCTGTGTGGTTCTTCCCGCACGGATTTTCAAGGCAGCCTCATTGAGGAGTTTCCAAGATATTCGGGACCATGCATTTTTAACACAAAACCACACACATACCAGAATCTAGGACACAACACATATTCATACCTTGACTTGGCAGTCAGTTCTGCAGTTCTCTTTCCATCACTCGAGTGGGATCTGGGTACACGCCCGTAAGGTAGGGACAACTTCCCAACCACATCAACATATATAGGCAAAGGCCTCAACAGTTCATCTTCTTATGTAAAGTTTAACGAAGTAATAGCTAACTGGAGTTCTTTCACAGATGCATCTAAACTACAGCCGACGGGAATACCACACTTACACTTAGAGGACGCCACCCAACTACTCACGGAGCACATCCTTAATGGTGCCAAGAGGTCTCTTCTCCCGGTGTCCGGTGCCCCGCACCACCCAAACAGGACCTGGTGGAGCGATGACTGCAGGTGAGCGAGAGAGGCCCTGAACAAGGCGTCGGGTGTCCTTCGCCAGTAACCCATTTCGGACAACCTCATCTCCCTTAAATAAGGAAAGCGTTTGGGAAGTGTGTGCTTCGTGAAGCAAAAAAGGAGAGTTGGTGGACGTTCTTCACAACCATAAATTCATACATTGACACTCACAAATTCTGGACAAGTCCGAAAACTTAAATGACAACAAACACATAGCCTGCCTCTTGTTATTACAACACGGATACACACTCGAAAACCAGGCTAACACACTCGCACAACACTTCCAACACGTGTCCAGTTCCGCACACTAAACAACCAGTTTTATAAAACACAAAATGTTTTTTTCGAAAGGAAGTCCCTGCGTGATAGCAACAAGCCGAACACTTCCAAGAATTATCCATTTTCAATTCATGACCGGAAGGTTGCTTTGACCCCATGTAAAGCTTCCGCTCCAGGTGCAGATAAGAATACATACATGATGATACAACACCTACACCCAAACGCTCTTAAATCACTCTTACACCTATACAATAAAATATGGCTTTTGGGGCACGTTCCACGGTCTTGGAGGGAGGCCATAGTAGTGGCTTTCCTGAAGGGAAGGAAAGACCCTTCCTGTCCGGCCAACTATCATCCCATTGCCCTGACAAGCTGCCTGTGCAAGTTCTCCAAGAATGTAATAAATAGGAGGCTCGTGTAGTTCTTAGAGTACAATGGTCTTCTCGTGAGCGGCCAGGCAGGCTTCAGGGTGGGGCGATCTACCAACGATCAACTTGTTGTGTTAGAGTCAGATATCAAAGATACTTTCCTCTACAGGCAGTACTGTATGACAGCATTCTTTGATTTTGAAAAGGCGTATGATACT
The DNA here is from genome assembly GCA_013339765.2 of Haemaphysalis longicornis. Lineage (NCBI taxonomy): Eukaryota > Metazoa > Arthropoda > Arachnida > Ixodida > Ixodidae > Haemaphysalis > Haemaphysalis longicornis. The sequence continues at coordinate 490 of JABSTR010002341.1, read as the reverse complement.
GCTTGGCGGTACGGTATCTTCCATTGAAGTCCTTCTGCATGTCGGGTAACATGAGGAACATGCTTGCCAGTTTCATGTCTGAAAGAATGTTTCGGGCGTGAGTTGAAACTGCACTGTCCAGTTTTCATGTGCTGGAAAATGGCGTGCCACAAGGTGGGGTTCTGCGATGCCCCCTTTTTTATTGTGAGAATGTATTCTCTCAGGAATTCTCTTTAAACCACTTTTTTTACGTGTTGTTACAAGCCTAATAGGTTCACGATTGGTATATAGTAGCGTTGTCTATGGGTCAGCGACTAAAACATTCCCCAAAATGGTGGAATCTTTGCTACATTTAGGACTCCACTTGGCGTGTGGTGCCTACCAGACAAGTCCATTTGAAGGCCTGTAGGTTGAGTGCCACACATAAAGCCTAGAACGTCAGCGAAGCATACACGGACCAACTTAAGCTTTTAAAAATCACCAATGCCTCACCATCCTTTTACGTCAGTCT
>JABSTR010002340.1:0-58323 GCA_013339765.2 Haemaphysalis longicornis | reverse complement strand
TTAGCTGGAGGGCGACGATTCCATTGGCAGCAACACGACAAACTACGAGTCAGTTGCTCGCACCGATGAAAACCCACTCGCAGGCATCGCTTTCATAAAAGGCAAATGTAACGGTGCCACTGTAATTAGCAACAAAACGTGGGCAACGCGACGTATGCTGTGCGGTGATTCATGCGGAGCGCGGCTACTTTGGTGTCCCGAGTGTTGCTTCGAACAGTACACATCACTTATCATAAGCCTCTAGCTACAAGAAACACGTCTATAATGTATTGTCGGCGTTAACCAGCTTTGCTATCCAACTAAAGCGTCCCCGCGGTTACTGTTATGGGTGGAAACACGACGGCGTCCGACGTGTTCCTTGTAATTGGGGACCTTAGACTAACGTCTGAGCATCGTCTCTGTGCAATTGAAGCATACGTTGGGCTTTACTTGCCTTTGATGCACAAATCTGCGCGCTCTTTGTGGAAGCCCAGTTTTCCCGCTTGATCGCTGCAAGCCAGTCGCTCCTTCGGGCACGGTCTAATTACTGTCGCATAATGGCGGCGATGCAAGCAGTCATAGTTGATTTTACCCAACCGGCTGAACCGCTTCCGCTACTGACTAGCCAGAGTAATTGTAATTATTATTAATGACTCTGGCTAGTCAGTGAGCGGAAGCGGTTCAGGCGGTTGGGTAAAAACCAAGACAGACTTCTCCCATCCAGTACAGCAATCCTGGCTGGTGTCGTTTCGCAACTGCAGATGGATCAGTCTGTGTTGATTTCACCCAACCGGACAAACCGCTTCTGCTCACTGACTAGAGTCATTATTAATAATTACAGTGACTCTGGCTAGTCAGTGAGCGGAAGTGATTCGGCCGGTTGGATTAATAAACTGACTGCTCCCATCGACGCCATAATGCGACGCTTAGTACACCATTTCCTACTCCTTTTGCCTTCATCTCTCAGGAAACAGAACGTTCTGACTTCGAATAGCAAATTTGTTCCGGAACGCAAACTGCATCCCGGCACCACACAGCAGTGTCCGAGTCGCGAGCGCTTCATCGGAATAATTTTATCCGCCGAAAACACCGAAACACAACCAGCTGCCGCCACCAACGCAGGCGGAAACCACGGTAAAACAATGTAAACAGGAAGCTTTCTAGGGCACGTTTCCGGTGAACGCACAATGTTGCCAGAGAACGGTGAGCGCTGGCTCACCGTTCTCTGGCAACATTTATACATAACGTTCTGGCAACATTCTGGAAACCATTTATACATAAAGTTCAAATACCTGGGTATCGTCCAAGCACGACGCGTGACGTTTCCTGTGAGGCGAACATGTCTTGAAATACGATTGCACGCTGTTTAGCGCACATAATTTCATGCATACGCAATTGCGCTTTTATCAGTGCTATTTTTTCTTTAGTAAAAACATTATTCTATTGGAATGAAGTGAAATTGTAAGAATGTAGTTTTGTGGTACATTTCGTGTGAGTTCGAGACAGCTTCGGTTTTGGTTCCGCCGCGCAATACGTGTATGGTTTCTGACGTTATCTGTAATCGCGCATTTGTCACACTTCAGAAACCTACATGATCCGCTGTTCACATGTTATTGACTGCAGAAATTGGCCGCATAAACCTCTTTCCGCCCCTTCAAGCTAACAAGTAGCGTTTCATGCAGTAAGGCCGAGCGGAGGTGGACGCAGTGGATGAACTCCGGTGCTCCACTTCATCGCAGATGGTGAACCGCGGGGCGGCTCTCCCGCAGCTACGGATCTCAACTACACGCATGTTCTCCGTACTATCCACCCCGTCGTCAGCGAATCGGCCAACTAAACACATTCGGCCAATACAAAAAGGCCTCTGCGCAACCCCTTCCCCCTTTTTCCTCCCCTTCTCACTGAGAGCAGGCTCTGGGGAGCTCTGACCTCGCAACGCAAGAAACCGCCACGGACAGAGCCCTGAACGTCGCGGGGGCCCTTTGGGCCTCCGCCACCCCACTACCCTGAACCCAACGTAAAATAATGTGGCATTACTACTACCACTCACCCCTAGATTTTAACCCGCACAGTGCATGCCAGCGCTTCGTGCTTCATCAAATTACGCTTCGGTAACATGCAACGAGGCTTACAAATAACAAGTAGATATGTTGAGGCCCACCTTCGTCATTTTGGACCTCTGCGACATGTTTTCAGCGGTAAAAATAGGCGAACACAAGAAAGAGGACAGGACACGCGCTTCCAACATTGCATCGGACATTGCTGTTTACTTGTTGGATTGCAGTACTTTGAACTGCTAAGCTGAGCATTGATTGAATAACGTTTGTGCAGTAGGCTTTACCCTGGCCCCCGCAAATATCTGATGAGCAGCTACTACGCTTTTTCTGGCAGGATTATCGAACGGAAATTAGTGGTCGTGCTGAGGACCGGTCTGGTGTTTCACCCTGCGAAATGGTTTTATGGTTTACGGTAAAAAATTTCAGTTGGTTTGATTTCCTTATTACATATAGTACTTCGTTTTTTATTTGCGTTAGATTTTCTGCAGGTGTACCCATCGAACAGGTATATGCAGCTTACGGGGAAGTGCTGTACGTCAATTATATGAAACAATACATGCTCGCTAGAAACGGTCATCATCATCATCATCGTCATTATCATATGCCTACTCAGGTACACCGCAGGACAAAGGCCTCTCCCATTGACCTCCAACCGCTCCTGTCCTGCGCTGCTCGAGTCCACAGTTTACTCCGAATTTCTTTATTTCATCCGGTTTTATCCGGTCCGTCTCTGAAGTTAAAAACATGTGACTAGGGGGTCATGCACTCTAAACTTTTTTTCCTCCCATATACTCCTTAGATGTTCTTTTTCGCCTGTCCACTAGTGGTCCTCCTTGTAGGAGTTTTTTTACTACATGGAACAGGGAGGTTTTGTTTACCTCCTCAAAAAGGGCGTTTTTAGGTTATAGAAAGGAGGTATTTAGGGAGTGTTAAGAAATGTTCGGGAGAATTTAAGGAGGTCAAAATGGAGTATTCTTTACTTCCTGAAGGGCGTTTTTAAGTGATGTTTATGGAATTTTTAGGCGGTTGAATAGGAGCCTATTATGGCTCCCTTTGGAAGTACTTATGTTAGTTTAGGGGCGTTTTTAGGAGGTTCAAGGGAAGCATTTACTTCTTTTGAATGGAGTTTGACGAAAGCTTGGGGAGTTTTGTAGGCCTTCCGAAAGGAGGTTTTCAAGGCCACAAGGGAGAATTTCTAGTTGCCTGCGGGAGTACTGATTTCACACGGTTTTTCTCGATTTCAGGTTTATTTCAAACGAACTTTCGCAGACAAGTTTACATGGTACATGGTGTACACAAGGAGGGTCCGAAATAAATACTTATGGCGACCTCATATTGGAAATCACAAATGGTACATTGCTAAATAACACGCCAGTTAGGAATTGAAGACAGCAATACGATGCTAGTTGAACAAACCGTAGAAACAATATTACTACAAGAACTGGAAATACGCGAAAAACAAAGATAGGCACAAACACAACCCCATGGTAAGTGAAATCATTATAGAATACTAGCGGATCGAGAAAGCATCAGTACTTATCAGAACTTATCAGTACGCATCAGAGCTCAGTACACAGTGAGAAAAATGGTTGCAGTGGTTCACAACAACAACAAAAAATTCAGTAGGTGGTGAAATGAGCGAGAGTTGTCTGCTAGTTGAACAAATTGTAGAAACAATAATAATACAAGAACTGGAAATACTTGAAAAACAGATAGGCACAAACACAACCGCATGGTAAGTGAAATCATTATATAATACTAGAGGATCGAGAACGCGTCAGTATTTATCAGAGCTTATCTGTACGCATCAGTACTAAGTACACAAAGTGAAGAAGAAATGGTTGCAGTGGTTTACAACAAAACAATTTTTCAATTTATGGTGAAATAAGCGAGAGCTGTGCAACGATTTGATATTGAAAAGTAACAAGCATTTTGTAGGTGGTAAAGGCACAAGAGGTAAATGATGTAGGAGACAGACTGCAGTGAGATGGCTATGGATAAATGAGTAATATAAAGAACGAAAAATATGCGGCGGAAAATACCAGTGCGTTTTGATAAAGACACAAATGCGCCAAGAAAGTGACCGAGTCTGACGGGTTAATTGCAATGATATAGAACAGAATGGGTGGTATCGCGACAGCTTCTTTAGAGTGAGAACAAAAAGCCATGAAATTCGTGTTTTTCGGATAATTTTTAGTTGATTCATTTGAAGTTGAAGTTGAAGTTTATTCAGACAGGAGTAGCCTGGGGTACAGAGGCAAAAGGCAGATGTACTCTGCCTGACGACGGCCTACTGCCCCTGCGGTCGGCATTGCACAGTGTTGACGAGACAGCAAAAAAAAGAGAAGAGAGAGAGAGAGGAAAAAAAAGATTTTCCAACAAAAAGAACAGCGTTATACAATACTACAAAAGGCGATCATCAGCAATGGTGATGGAAAAAAAGAAAGAAAAAAGCAAAAAAAGAGAAAGAAAAAAGAACGAAAGAGCCAGCAAAAGCAACGTTATACAATGTTTACAAGAAAACCGACAGAGACATCAATGTTACACAGAAGCAGAAAACGGATCACATAGCACATAAATTGAGCCTCATTTAAAAAAGAAACAAGTGCAGACTTCTAGACAATTGAAGTACAAAAATGTCGTTTATATTTCGTTTAAGTCTGGAGCAGTGAGGAAATTGAAGAACTATGTCGAATATTACCGGGTTAGTATTAAGAAAATGGGGTATTATATAATCTATTTTTTCTGCACCATAGTTAGTTCGAATAAAATGGGTCTTAAGAGCCCCTGGTCGAAGATTGTAACGCGGGTTAACTGGAGTGTATGGATCAAGAAACAGTGCGTCTCTATTCATTTCCACTGCGAATATGAACAGCAAGCTTAAGGTCGAACAATTGAGTTACTTTAAGCAAGTTGTGTTTTAAAAACAACGGCTTCGAGTGGTGTGAGCCTCGGCACATTCTCTATGCATCGAACTGCTTTTTTTTTGTAAAATTAACAGCTTGTCTAAATTTGTTACGGTTGTGGTACCCCAAACTAAAAGGCAATAATGAAGGTGTGACTGCACAAGAGCATGGTATAACTGACGCATCAACCATGGTTGGAATCAGAACACTTGATTTTGAATAACATGCCTATAGACCGGGACATACTTGCTGTGAACTTTATTTACATGATATGTCCAATTTAAATTTTCATTGAAGAGAACACCTAAAAATTTGTATGTGGACACACGTTCGATTACGGTGTTACGAAATTCTAAGGATATACTGCAATGGTCAGTTTATTCTTGGGCTTAAAACAACAAATTTGGTCTTATTAACGTTCAGTTGAAGATGATTGCAAATTAGCCAACTTGACAATTCGCGGAGCCAAGTATTGACTGACGACTCTCAATCTCACGCAAAACATCTTCCGGAGGAAAAAAGCACTCCTATCGTCGGCATACGACGTAATGTTTGGAGTCAGAGGTATATGTACAATGTCATTTATGTAAAGCAGAAAAAACAATGGGTCCAAAATAGAGCATTGCGGGACCCCGTATAAAATTGGTCTCATTGAACTATGAAACCCATTAAGGCAAGTAAATTGTAAGCGACCCGACAAGTAGCTGTGATCAAATTTAATGCTACCAACCACGGATTCCATATAAGGGGAGTTTATGATACAATACATCGTGTCGAATTGAGTCAAAGGCTTTCCTAAAATCGAGGAACAACCCAACGGTGAACGAATTTTGCTCGAAATTGTTTGCGATTTTCTCTTTTATATTTAGGAGCGCCATTTCAGCTGATCTTTTTTCCCGAAAGCCATACTGCTCGTCTACAATAGCATGAGTCGAATCAAGAAACTTAGTTAGCCTCGTTTTTATTAAATGTTCTAGAACTTTTGAAAAAAGCGGCAGGACGGATATTGGGCGATAATTATTAATATTGTCAAATGGGCCACTTTTATGCAGTATAGCCACACGTGCAATTTTCATTCCTTTTGGAAAAATGCCAGTGACGAATGCGCTGTTGCAAATATGCAATAAGGGGGAACTCAAAATATAGGCTACAGTTTTGATAGGCTCAGCTTTTATATCGTCATAACCAGGTGCGGTGCTTTTAGCTAGAGACTTCAGAAAAGAAGTTATTTCGACCTCTGTACTTGGGGTGAGGAAAATTGTGTTTGCAGTTCGAGGAAAAGTACTCTCGTCTAATCCTACACACGAAGAATGTGTCTGCAATGGCGCACAAGAAGTAAGGAAATGTTGGTTGAATTTTTCAGCTAAGGCCTGATCACTATATTGTACACCGTCAATCGTGAGTGTACTTGGAAGAGAGGTGTTGGGGACACCTATGATGTTCTTTGCCAATCTCCAGATTTTCTGAGGATCATTAGATATGGAAGCAAATTTTAACTTGTAGTAACTTATCTTTGCTTTTCGTAGGTCTGAGTTTAATTTATTTCTTACGCGCTTGTACTCCGAAAATATTTTAGGGTCTTTTCGGCGAATGAATTTTATCAAAAAGTTTATCTCTTGCTCTTATTCGGTTACAAAGTTCTCGAGTAACCAAGGTTTTCGGGATCGTCGATATGTCTTAACCGGCTTTAAAGGGAACGCATTATCATAACAGTCCTTAACCTTCTTGAGAAAAAGGTCGTACGATTCATCAGGGTTTTCACAACTGTACACGTCATCCCACTTAGTCCCTTCAATCATAACCCTAAATGCAACTAGGGCTGGCTCATTGAAATTACGACATAGCACAGGATGGTCCCTCAAACATTTCTTTTTCGTCATTTTACTAAAGAAAGCAAATATGGGTAAGTGGTCACTTAAATTGACTGTAAGGATGCCTGCAGTAACAGTACTCGGTTCAAAATTAGTCACGCACAAATCTATGAGGGTTTGGCTTTCAGGAGTTATTCTTGTTGGCAAATTAATCACATTCCGGCAGAAAAATTCTTCAATAACATCTTGTAAAGTTTGACATCGGCCGTTAGGGGCAAGCATGTCAACATTATAGTCACCAACAAGGATAAGGGGTAGACTGAGGTTTAAGGAGTATTCAAATACACTTGTTAGATAACGCATAAACTCTTTTGTATCGCCAGACGGTGGGCGATAAATTGACATAATTATCGAATCAAGGCACACAACAGAAATGGACTCATAATGATCACATACTCTGGAAAACTGGGATAACATTTCATACTTTAGCCCTTTTTTAATGTAAATAGACGTTCCTCCTCCCCTTCGGTCGTTTCGATATACCCCTTCTGAGCTATACCCGTGCAAAGCAACAACATCATCTTTATTGCAGAACCATGTCTCTGTAAAAGCCAGAACGTCAAAGTTGTACCGGAGGGATTGAAAAACATTGTCAAGCTCGAATATTTTGTTTTTCATGCTTCTAATGTTAACATGAAAAACCGACAAGTTGTCATTCTTTCTAAGGTTCAAAGAGTTAACGAGACGGATAAACGCTTCGGCATCGTAATATTCAGATGTACGAGGCTTGTCCATAAAAAAGGAAAGAAGACGACGATGCGCAGTGCTACTGTTCAGCAAATCTTCTCGAGGTTCGCTTCACACTCGATACGTATGGCACGTTGACCATCGGCCTTTCGCGCAAGTAGTTTACCATTGTCCTGCCAAGCATACTCATACTGCCTTTCGGCGCACCTTTCCTTCATCATCCATAGCAGTTTCTTGTTCTGAGCCGTCAGATTATCAAGAAAGTAAACATCCGATTTGGCAGCCCTCATTTTGCCCTTTTGCGCCATCCATTGATCACGAGTTGTGCGCGATACAAAACGAACGAGCACAGCCGGAATTCTGTCTCGTTTTGGCGGAGATATTTGATGGGCCGTTGCCAATATTATTTCGCACCAGTTGCCAATATTATTTAGATAATTGTTTCAAGTTAAATTAGTTTGTTAATATTATTGCTTCACTGAAAGATAGCTGTATTATCAGCATACAGAACGGCCCATCAAATATCTCCTTTTCAGTAAAAAGAAAAAAAAGAAAAAGTCAGAAATTATAATACGGAATTCTTTTTTACTACTATCCAATGATCACAGGATTGAAAACAAATATTAGTGAGCGATATTGATGCGATAAAAGTAATTAGTTCTAAATCCTTCACACGTGGTTTGGTGCAGGCAAGGTCCAAAAAGGCATGTTCCACAAACGTTAGAGCTCTGTGTGCCTTCTTGGGATATTGAATGTTGAAAACCCAGAACGATGCAAACAGACTACACAGTCCTCCCAGTAAAGATGATGCAGTCAAGACACGCTGGCCATCGATGTGGAGGCTAACTTCCCCGTTCACGGAATGCAGGCAGGGAGTCAGAGGAACATCTGCCTGAGAAAAAGCAAAAAAGAAAAAAATGCGCCACACGTAAAATTCAAAACAGACATTATGGTTAAATGAACTTAATAATTCGGTACAATAATAAAATTGTAAGGCCAGGTTCCCTGCGAATTCCAGTACCTAAATTAGGAATGCAAAGGCTTCATAAAACCAAGTACCAGTACATTAAACGTCGTGGCTTTTGCAGCAATAAAAAAGATATTACTTCCGCACAATATACTCGAGCACAACTTTAAATGACAGTGAAGATAAAATGCAAGTCTCTGTAGGTTGATAGATTAGTTTTTGTTTTTGACTGAAAAACACTTTGGTATTTCATGATTTTGTTAACTGCTGTTTCTTGCTTTAAGATGCCAGCTTGCATCTATTCAAGTGAGTGGGCACACAGTTAAAGATGCAAACCCTTACACTGCCTCTCCCCTACCATGGTGGCTCACTTTCATAGAAAAAGTGCAGCTTTTGCGAGCTGGACGGCTGTTGCAAGCCGTGGCAATACTCACTTCTGCTGGAGGGGCCAACTTGGTTTCCGAATGCAGCCTTGCCTTGTACAGCACAGCCTATCCTGCCTTAAGATCTATGAAGTCATTCAACTCGCATCATGTATCAGGATCTGCAGAAGAAAATCGTGTCAGCAAATAATGAATTCATGCCGGACAGGCACTCACTGTTTCAGTTATACTTGCAGATACCTCCACCTATTTCCCTCCTGGTGTTTCATCCAAAGCTAATTTGTTACGGCTTGTCTCATCAAGTATGGTCATCTGTCATAAAACAGCTAGTCATACAGGAAAGTCCTTCACTGGGTCAGAAAACACTTTCTTTTTTTTACAGTAGTAATAAACTAGGCGACTCAGTCATCCGTATTCTGACACCTTAATATTCTTTGTCACGAGCTGACAAGCATGATTGGTGCATAAGGTGATTTGTAGCGCAACCGTTACTACAGGTTAGCTAACGTAAACCTCGTTCATGGCACCAAATTACTTGTGATTGCATGGCAGAAAAAAAAACAGCTGAAATGGAAACGCTATTCTCACAAACTTACCAACGCTGCATGCCACACACACCTGCCTTGGTTAATTTACCGTGATTGTAGAAGTTTCCGTCACGCAAAACCACAGTGCACTTTTTGGAGCTGCAAGCTCCGTGTCAAAATCGAGTGTCAGATGAATCAAGTAATTTTTGTGTATGGTCTTACTCTTGATTAGGGACAAAGTTATTACCAACAAAAGAGTGTGTGCATTGTTCTTCTAAAAATGATATCCTTTTTTATGCCCGGCAGACTTGTGTCATGCTACGGCAAAACTCGGTTCTCTTCCGTAAGGGCATGAATTTGTGTTTAATTACGTGGCCTTCGCTGGCGACTGACCGGCCCCGATTGTATACAGACCCCTCATTATCATCCGAAAGGGAATAAAAACATTTCGTTTCGAACCACGTCGCCGTCGTGGTCCACACTATATGCATTAATCGTTCGATAGGCTCATAGCATCTTTTACGCATGTCACCGTTTCCTTAATAGGGTACGCTGTTAGATGTGAAGAGTCGACTCAAGCGAGCAAACAACCCCACCGAATCTACAGGGCACAGTTTTCGAAGGGGGTGGCCGTCTGATCTGCGGCTTTCGCCGACCAGAGCGCTAAGAATGAGTCAGAGCCTTGAACGAAAACAACACAGACTTATATTTGGACAGGCAAGCCATCAGGAGGGCTAACAAATAGATATTACAAAGTAGAGCAGTTACAGGAGAACACGAGCAGTTCGATGCATATCCCACAATATTCACCGAGCGGGCCCGAGGATGCACCGCTGTCGGAGGCGATTCGGCTACCTGAGTAACCGTCACGTTGCTTTGAAACGACGCCGCGCGCGACAAACGATTTCATCTCGAATGCCCTGTTACAAACCGGCCTACAAAAGAATGCGAATGCATACCCCAAAAGCCACAAACAAGTACAATAAAACGAGTGTGCGCTTTTTTCTTTGCCCGTGCGTGTACGTGCTGTGTGCGGCACGGGTACTTTGCAGTTAACCCTATCCAAACGTTTGACAAACGCATCGACTGATGACCAACCACTTACCAGCGAGCTGTCCACAGCTGTCGCCGTATCCAAATGTTGTTAGCGGCCGTTCGTCGTGTGACAGGGGCACATAAAAATCTTTCCACCAAATGGCACTACCAGTCCTTTTCAAATAAGCAAAAATGATGGCCCAAGGCGAGGCGCTTGAAGCTCCGGCCGCACCAAGACACCGGCCGCGCTGCATTGATAGCGCGGAGGTTGTTTACATCCGGGCAGCAAGTCGTGCCACCAGGGCAAGTTGAGTCGCTGCAGTCGGGTGCGTTGGCGCGCTGGCACGAGAATTTAAATTGTCTATATATGCGCAAGCAAGCGAAGCAGATGAACATTGCAATTGTTTGCAACGGCGAGAACTGTCTCTTTGTTAGCAGCAGAGTTTGACAACACCTACCGCCAAAATAAACAGATTGAAACAACACGGCCGCGCTGTCTGCTTGTGATCGCGCTGGCTGAAGCATCTATACGGGTATACGTACGGTATCGGTTTTGTAGCTGCATGCCACCGTCGCGTCCTGCTTTCTCGTTCTAATTAGCATTAGTCCACGGTTGAAGTGCTGACACACGAAAACAACACAAGACTAACATGGCGACCGCCCGCTTGAGATGATTACCCCAGATGGGGAAGTTTATTGTGGACGTGGTTGTATACAAGGAACCGAACGCCATCTCACAAATGGTGTTAAGTCGTTCTAAATTCTCCCTTTTGCTACACGAATGGGCAACGGTACTACCATGGAGGTTCGTCCACTTTTTTAGACCATGCCTAGGGAGTACATTTTTTGCTATAAGTACTTTTCAGGGCAGATTACTTGGCTAAAACTCCATTTCCGGCTAGTTTGCGTTTACAGTGTGGTGACTCCTGAAGTATGACTAATGCACGATCACAGATATCGTTGTAAAATATGGGCGTGTTTCACGGTGAAACCAACACCGAGACTAGTTGGAACTCTCCGAAAATAAACCACTTTATATTTATTCCGGCACATACTTGTTACGAATTGCACTAAAGTATTTCCTAAAAAAAACATTCTTTACACAAACTTAGGTGCGCATGCATGAACTCCAAAATCTCGGCCGTCGTCCATAACATCGCAAGATGGGTTTGCTTCATTTCGCGTTACTGCTGCAGTTGTTGTGGCCGCCGCAGACCTCGCAGGGTATTTTTTCTTCTTTCGGACGTTAAAAATTAAATATGGTATTATCGACTGCACAAACGAAGAAAACCATGTTTATCTGCGCCCGTGTATGCAATCCAAACACAATCACGAGCTAAACAAATAAAAAAAAGCGGTTGCTTGCTACACAGTAACCAATTAACTCGGGTGTGTAATATTCTTAAAATTTCAACTCGATTTTTTTTCTTGTCGTGTGCAATGTTCACAGTACTCTTAGTGGGCTCAACTATCACAAAGCAGCTCAATGATTGCCGAAAAAAGGAGAAAGTCACTCATTGGTGTGACGGTTCTGCGCGGAGCTTGGAATAGTGTAATGGTATTGCTGGCTTTGCATTGGTATTAGAAATGCATTTATAAAACAATCTCATTTTAAACCATTTTATGTCTTGAATATGGCAGCCCAGTTCATGAATAAAGTACTCCACTAGTGAACACGAAGTTTCGGGTTGGTTCCTGGCAATGACAGTCGCTTTTCCCATCGAGTAAAAGCAAGGCAGCAGAATGATAAAGTACCATCAGCAAAAACGTATATGTACCTATATGTACGTATATATGTATATGTACGTATATGTACGTATATATGTATATGTACGTAATCAATGAGGCGTCATAAATTGGTCCGTAACCCTTCTCCCCCTCCCACGGCTGTCCGCAAAGCCTCACAGTATCTTTTACTCGGAAATTTTCAGTTTAAACTGAATGATAACCATTTGTACATGTTTATTCATCCTCGGATCACTTTTCGCGTTCCGCACATGAAATACACTACAACTGTAAAATTATGGACAGTTCTGTTTGAAGCTACGGAGCGAAAATGTCACACGGCTGGTTGCCGATGCTAAACCCATTCAATTATGCATTCCGCTGTCTCTCAAACTGCTTTTGTCTGCACATTAAATCCCGTCAAGCTTAACTTAAATCAAGTTTTTTAATGCACTGGCCAACTCAATAGGATAGATCATGCGTTGATTTCGAGGAAAATGGCAAGCGCAAGAAGTTTGTTTTTCTAGCGTGCGGGTAATTATCCAAATATGATTATCTGACGAAAACCTTCACCTGTATTTAGTGATGCTACCACTCTGTGTGTGAGGAACCCAACGGATTAGACCCTGGCGAATTGCAGTACTCAAAATGAAACTTTATTGTTTGTTTTATTGACAGATGATATTCCTAAACTTGACCACTGAACATCGCGGGACAATACAATACGTTCACGTTTGTGCTGGTGAGCCCGAGATCGCGGGTTCTCTTTATGGCCGCGGCAGCCGTTTTTCATATGGAGGCGAAGAGCGAAAACGCCCTTGCGTTCGAGATTTCGGAGCAGGTTAGAGGTGCCCAGGTGGTCAAAATTAATCCGGAGCCTTCCAATAGAGCGCGCTTCATCGCATTTGTAGCGTTGGCGCATTAACCCCAGAGCCAATCAATCAATCAATACGCTCACGCGCAACAGGTCACATGGACGCAAAACTGAGTCCTGCATGAATAAGAATAACAAAATTGTCAAAACGGCCAGTTAAATTTGATGGGGTAAAATTTTACACAACTAATTCAAACCCATTGCTGTCCGCTTTATCGGAATGAGACCATTAAACTTATTTCATAGTTGGACCTTTTGTCTCGGTGTATCTTTCATCTCGATGGACGTTCAGGCTCGATTGGACCTTCAGACTCGGTGGATCTTTCGTCTCGGACATTCAGGCTCGATTGGACCTTTCGTCTCGTTGGACAATCAGGCTCGCTGATCACGTGACGAATTGGACCTTTCGACACGTTGGATCTTTCGTCTCGTTGGACATTCAGGTCACAAGCGCCTCCACACGTGTGGCACATGTGCGGAGTGCGTGGGCAACGACTCGCTGGGTATTTTCCCCCCACAATGCTCGCTTTAAATACCAATTTGAAAAAGCAAGCCACAACTCCTGGACAATCTCGGGCCTAAAGGGGTTTATTTACTTTTAGAAATACTGGCGTCTGCTTGTTGAAGTACTGCTTTTTCACCGCTACGGAGCACGATGCCTACCTTGCTTGCACTGGCAAGTGATCCTGATAGCCAACGTTCGGCTTTTCACGTTACATGCATTCTCTTCTCGCTGCGCTTTCAACGTTTGGCAGACCCCCCCCCCCCCCCCCCCCCCCCAAAAAAAAAAAAAAAAAAGAAAACGAAATGCACAGAAAGTTTTACGCGTGCCTTTTTTAACCAATCCGCAAGAATTTAATGCCAAGACAAAGCGATCGAGGTTCAGTTTACAACACGAATTAGTTACCGGAAACCCGTTGCCTGTTTCCTGACGAGAAATAAAAAGGAGCGTTTTCCTGCATCCGCAACAGGGCAACTTCATTTGCCATCTTTATGGTTCGTAAGCGACATCATGCAAGAATGGAAACAGATCTCCCTGTTCTAGGCACTTGTTCGATTTTAAAATGGACGCAAATGGCCAACAGTGCAGCCGTAACAAAATATGTGCTCACTGTAGGTCACAGAAGCTTGGTTTACACTATGTAAACCTGCTTGTCACTTGGCAAGTCTAGCTAAACATCAGATGTTGATTGTAGTGCGCGCGTTAGCAATTTCATTCGCAGGTTCAGTAGCGATGAAAGCCATAAATAGGTGATCCGACACCGTTAATATTCAAACCTGCCTTCAGAGTTGGTAAAATTTTATTTTACTAAGATGTGCGCAAGAGCCTTAGAACGGTTGCATTTACATTTCTGCGGTGGTTACAATTCAGCAACTTGATGTTGCCTTTCGAACACACAAAACATATCATATGCTCTTAGAAAGACGGGGCAGTTAAGTGGTGTTACCATTTCAGGTCATCCCACAAATGCAAAAATGCGTCATGGTACCAGTGAAAGCGATTGAAAGTGCTGTTGTAAACTGAATTCCAGAGATCGGGGCTTCATGATTTGTTTCTATTTATGCTTTTATTGAAGGCTCAAAGCCATTGTCTGGAAAGATTGAGCTTGCTAAGAGCCACGGCGTACAAGTTCATTGTCATTAATTTGTCGGTTCTGAGATTCCCGAGGGGTCGCCGCTTTTTTTTGCGGAATGATAAAAACTTATTGCCGCTTCCATGCTATATATTGAACGTTGAGGAACCGAACTACAGCATGCCACTCTTCTCTGCGCCTTTCGCGCTCACATACGGCGCGAAAAAGGCCCGAAGCGCGCCCACAGTGTGCATTCTCCCGGGCCGCTCAGCGGAGCATCCACACTAGCACCGCGACGCTGTCGTCACCTACATGTCGATCTCGCGGCGAACACCCACACCATATGCCATTCTGAGAGGATTAGAACACTACTGGATGGGTCGATTGCCGAGAGTTCAAGTAATGGTCATATTCTGTTCTGGTACTCTGCTCCGCGTAAACAAGCAAACACGTACTGAAGCAGCTTGCATTTTCACAAACTACGCGTCCCTAACTAAAAAATGGCCGCATTTAAAATGAAGAGTAGCCTAGACTTTATTTACTTGTTTTGTTCATGCTACCGCGAAATGAGACAATGCGATATGCTTGTCTTTCAGTGTATACCTTTCACGCTGTCCACACAACACAACAAGACGTTACTTATATTGCGAGCGAAATAACCTCGAAGTAGAATCGCGCGCGCTAGCAACGCTGCGGCGCTGAAGTGATCGAATCAAGGAGCAACGAATAGATGCGTAGTCGAGCAAACACTGCATCAAACAAAAGGCAAAAGCAACAGGGCAATTACTCCGGGACAGAATCGTAATTACTCAGTAAAAATGGATACCTACCAGAAAGTTGAAGACAACAAACATGTCCGCGGGCCGTTGCAACTTCCAGCGCGGAAAAAGAAAAATAACAGGGACGTCGACACCCAGTGTGGCGAGACGATGCTGCAGAAGCCGCCGTCGTAGCCAACGGCAAGAGGTGACGAAACTGCCAACCGTTTATTATAACTATCAGCAATATACATTCAAATACTAACCTAATGCATGATCTCTTCATTGTAAATAAACTTTTTTTACTCAGAAACTTCAAATTCGGGTTGTTTTTTGCGCTTTGTCTAGAATTTTACTGGACGTCACTATAACAGCAGCCAATAATGTCCGACTGCTTGCCCTACGTTGCGCAACGTTGCGTCAGCCCATCGTCAACCACTTCCTCGCTCTTTCTCAGCAACGTTTTTTAGCATTAACAAAAGGCATGACTCTTCCACCCTGAGAGTGTGGATGACCCGTGCAGCTGTAAAGTGGTTGTCACTTAGTTACGATGTACACAATAGCAATTCAGGTACGCTGCAAGATCGATTTGGCCGGACTGGTGTGGCATCGCAAGACAAATACGTCTCAAACATTAAACGCGTAAGCACTTTCTTTCGGTCCCGTTATAATCGCCGACTGCGACCGTAGAGGTAGGACCATCGGATCTAAAGTACATGCCAAGGGCAGTCGGAGGAATAGTCCTACGCATTTCTACAGGGTTCTGATGCGACAGCATTAATATCTCAAACTGCTTCCACCAAGCCTTCACAAAGGACTGCATCCTCTTGCCGTTGGACACGATTAAATTCATGATCCGCCTCCGCAGTTCGCTTTCAAATTGTTTGGATCCATCTGCCACGAATTGCGCTCCGTTTCAATTTTAATATTTCAGGAAGGATGTGCTTATCGCAAGCAGAAACAAATATTTTGAAGTCCACTAATTAATCTGCTCAAAACTGTGTGAGCTAAATAGGGGCCTCAATCGGCTTTGTAGCTTCTGCTGGTTCTCACAATTATTTACTGTTCTGGCAATAGCCTATTAGCAGCATAGGCAGCTTTCTTAGTGGTAAACTGAGCACCGTAATTCTCCAAATAAATCTTTGGACTAGCTGACCTTGGGGCATGGGTTTGATATAGGTGTGTGGACATATTTGTGTTAAGAAGTCATGCACTTTACCTTACAAGGTAAATACATACAAAAATGTAACTTTTGTATGAATAATCTGGAAGTTTTCATTACATTTCCTTGCTTTAAACAGGTCAAATGTTTCATTTTTGCTTTTTTTTATTCGTAAAAGAATATTTTAACTTGCAATTGTTAATTTTCACATCAGCATCCAATGTGTTAGTTTTAATAATTTATTCTAATTAGGAAAAATATTCGTTTATGTTTTTGTCTTTATTGGGGTATATAAGATTTCAGCCTTCAAATGCTAACTCTTTACGCCCAAAATAAAATTGGCATTGCATGCACTTGCATTAAAATAATAATGTGTCGAGCACTTTTGGTAATAATTTAGTCAGTCTTCTGTTTTTTAATTGCAACGCTTGGGCATTGTAAGCCTGTGCAGAGGCAGTATCTCATTGTATGGTTTGATGCAAGCCAGTCGCTCGTAATCTCCCCCAAGTTTCACAATTAAGTGCCACCTGCAGTTGTGTTTCTCCCCAGTACACCCCGACATAGCACGGTATCGCCGATAGCGGACCTGTACGAGCTTAAACTGCTCTGCTCTGACCCCTGTATGGCCGCCGATCCAGACCCGTCTGTCGAACCACCCCCGTTCGCGCTCGAACAGGTCTGGCTTGCACAAACATGTCCCCGTTACGTCTGTATGATCGTCAGACAGGGCCCGGTTAGACCTGTATGATCGACAGAGAGGGCTGTTTGATTCTGTATAATTATCAAACGAGTCTGATGTGAACCCGTTTAACATGTACGGCCATCAGACAGGTCCGGTACAAACCCGTTTGATTTTGAACAATATTTTTCAATAGGGGCGCCACTTGACGCCTAAAGAGAAAGAGTTTCGGCTGTTGAATTTAAATGCACGAAGTATTGTCAAGACAGCTGAACAGCTTGAGGCTATCATCCTGGCTAATAACCCATATGTGGTAATCATTACCGAAACATGAATGCGAGGTGAAATTTCGGATGTTGACGTTTTCCCCCCATTGTATCGCGTTTTACGACGAAATAAGTAATAGGCCGTCACGGGGGGGGGGGGGTAAACGTCGCTGTCTTAGTCAAAGGAGGCATTGACGCTCATTCCCTCAGTCAAATCGACAATCATAAAATCCTTTCAATAAATCAATAAAACTATCTTGTTTCAGAAGATCATTTCTGCTATTGGTGGTTTATCGCCCTTCTGACTCACCGCCTCAGTTCTTCAGCGATCTCAGCAACCACATGTTAACGTTCAAACAAGAAAACATATTCCTTGTGGGTGATTTCAATCTACTGGAAATTGCTTGGAATCGTCCTTCCCCGTCCCCCGTTCATTGCACAAGCTCCTCACATTTGCTTGATATAATGCTAACCCACAATTTGCACCAACTATACAACAACCTACACGTATCCAGGGTGCTTCTGCGTCAATTCTTGATCTTGTGTTCGTCAGTCAATCAATTGAAACTTTTAGTGTGTCTGTGAAACGTGGCCTATCAGACCTGACATGGTTGTGATTTCTTTTGCTGTGAATGCTAAATATAAAACGCCTGGTGTGAAAAAAAAAACTGTTGTAAAAGATTTGTCGTGTACCAAGGATGAAAGCGTGCTTGACTATTTCGAAATTTGCCTGAATGATTTTAATGGCTCGCATACTGCCGACCTATGGGCGAGATTTAAGGAAATCTTGAATTATTGCCTCAATAACTTCATACCAAACAAAGTTAGGAAAACTCGTAAAAACAATCCCTGGAACAGGCGTGAAGTTTTGCACGCGGAAAGATAAGTCAAGCGTTTGAAGCGCAAAGCTGCCTGTCCGAGTATTATCACTGTGGCGCAGTCTAACATCAAAGATGCCGTGGTGTGCGCAAGGGAATGTTATTTTGAACAGCCCCTGCCAGACTTTGTTCGCTCCGCTCCGCATAAATTTCGGACTTTCCTGCGCAAAAGGAAAAAAAAACGATTCAACGAATGTTACATGAGGGCGTCGACATTCCTGATAACCATAGCATTGAAGAACAGTTCAATACGTATTTTCACAGCGTTTTTCTTAAATATGATGATGCGTTGCCTTGTTCCGTATTATCACCCCAAAGGGAAGCAGATAATGTGTCAGAGCCTGGCGTATTTTCCATATTGTTGAACCTGAAAACGAAAGCGTCGACAAGTCCAGATGGCATTCCGAATATTTTTTGCGCCGTTATGCTGAAAATATATCCAATTTGTTTTGTAAATGTTTTTCGAACATATCTTTTGTCTGGTGTTGTAGCTGAGGAATGGAAATTAGGCGGCATAGTTCCAGTATGCAGAAAAGGCGACAAGACGCTGTTCGCTAATTACCGTCCAATCTCCCTGATTTCTTGTTGTAAACTTCTGGAACACATTATAGCCGACTACATTATAAACTTTTTAAGCAGAAAAAACTTATTATCTGACTGCCAGCTCAGCTTCAGAAAAGGATTTTCCACGGTCACGCAACTCATTTCTATTGTTGATGCACAAGTTAAAAGTGATTGGTCTTCCAGCATTTGTAACTAATTGGATCTCTTCCTACTTGTCGAACCGCTTCCAATATGTTTGTATCGGTGAAAATTCCTCTAATCGGCTTCCTGTTCTTTCAGGTGTTCCACAAGGCAGCGTATTAGTCCCGCTATTATTTCCAATTTATATTAACGATCGTGTTACCCTTATTAGTGATCCCGTGAAAATGAAAGTGTATGCTGATGACTGTATCATATAAAATAATATAACATGCCCTGAAGAATAACAAAAATTGAACACAAACCTTTATTACGCTCAGGCGTGGTGTGAGAAATGGGAAATGAAGCTGAATGCCAAAATACCCGCTTTTATGAACATAACTAGCAAAATAATAAACTGTCCTTCCCTTACAATCTTCCGTCACAACCGGTAGAAGAAGTATCAGAATACAAATATATTGGCGTCACAATAACAAATAACTTGAGCTGGAACAAATACGTATCAAACACATGTGCAACTTCATTCTGAAAAGTTTGCTTCCCTAGACACAAGCTTAAAAAGGCCCCAGCAAACGTAAGCTACCCGCTTGTTCCTCCATAATTAGACCAAGACTGGAATACGCCTGCACTGTCTGGGATCCTCACAAAAAAGTAATAATAATGCTATTGAAATGTTCCGTCCGATCCACTTTTTCCAAATATCGTCCCAGTGACTCACCGACGCGATTAATGGAAGAGCATGGCATTCCAACACTTCGGGCACGCCATCAAATTCAAAGGTTAAAATTTCTCTTCTTGCTTACAAATAACAAGCTTTACCTTAAACCCGAAAAATTCCTGCAGCCACTAACTGCCCGAGAAACATGGCATAGACACCTCGAATCTCTGACTCCGTACAGCGTTCGAACTAACATTTTTAAGTTTCTCTTTTTTCCGCGCATAATTACAGATTGGAATAAACTAACTGAATCGATTTCTTCTGTGTTATATAACTGACAAGGCGTCGGTTACGCTTTCAATGTAGTTTTGAAACCTTTCACAAAACCATTTTGTTAATCATTTATCCTCGGTATTCAATGGCGTGGAATGTATGCAGGTAACCAAGTGTGCGCCGCCATATCTGTGGCCAAGCGTGTGTTGCTAGGCGACGTTGCGCGCACAGCCCGCAGATCAGGTACCCCTCTTCTCCTCCATGAAACCGTATGAGTGCGCCCGTTGCCTCCGCGATTTGCTGCCGGCGGCGCGCCGCCGGTAGCCGGTCGCGAAAGCCACGGTGCGCCGTCACCCTTTACGTCAGGCTCCGCGGGATGACGACACTTGTCCGTGCTAAGCACGACTGTGAAACACATGTCTGTGTTTCACGTTACGAACTCTTTGCCGAACACAAAGTATTGCGTCGAGTTCACTGTGAGTGCGATTAATAACATCTCTGTTGGCGCCATATTTTAGAATCGGATTGGAACGGAGCAGGTGACGCACGCCGGTGTCTGTTTTTTCTTCGGCGTGCGGCCGCAGTGGCCCAGGCTGCGCCGTGTCCGTGCCGCATCGGCCATGTCTGTGGCCGTTTCCAGTGTTGCTAAGCGAAGAAATTGACCGCTAAAATTTTCAACGAATACCGTCTATACCCTGTTCAATCTATTGGGAACCACGTTCCTGCAAAAATTGTAGCAATCAACGATACCAGTTTTTTGGGGTCTTAGGTAATACTGTATATTGAATTTCTGTCGGAAAAAAGTGGATCGTCTATTGTATTTATACTCTCACGAGAAGGAAAAGAAGTCAGAGCAGCGTACTGCTATTTGGTTTAAGCTTTTAACTGCTCTGACGATGCTTAGGATTTTCGAATCGCCCCTCAGCAGAGATATGTCGCTGATGGTGGCTCGACCGGCTTTATTTTTTAACTCGTGGTGGCCCCACCAATACCGCCCTCAATGTGTGTATGCCCAGACTTTACTTTCACCTCTTAATATTAACATTCCGTCCGTTATGCAGATGTCCTGGGAAGCTCTCCCTGTTCCCCTAACCTTTAATAACATTTTTCCTAACAATGCGAAAAGGCTACCTACACGTCTACTAACCGGTTTGTTGAACGACTATCTGTCTAGCTTGGATACATACGTGGTTGTAGCGACTGATGCGTCTCAACTTGAGGAGAGAGCGGGTGTGGGCGATTTTCAGTCCACAACTCAACTGGTCGTTTTCGATTCGCCTACCGGACTTCACCCCAATATTCTATGCTGAGTTTATGGCAATAGTCATAGCATTAAAAAACTACCTCCCCAATATTAAATGTCGTAATTGTGTCTGATTCATTAGCTGTTTGCTCCTCTTTGATATCCCCCAAAATTCTGCTCTTCTTCGCACATTTGGTTTTTTAGTTCCTTCCCACTTAAGAGAAATCCGCTTGATATGGGTGCCTGGGCATAAGGGTTTATATCTGAATGAAGAAGCAGACTCTTTAGCGAGGTCAGCACTAGACGGCCCTCCGATCGACGTCTGTCCATTTCCCTCTATACTGGCCGGAGCACGGATCCGACGGCATCAACATCTGGCGAGGTGGCAGGAGGATGCCATCACCTCCCTCGATGATTACGCCCATTTGGCATATGCGTGGGACTCCCGATGTTGCGAATCTCGCCAATGCGAGGTTACTTTAACTAGCTTACGTTGTAGAGTTCCGCAGCTCAACTTCTACATGCACCGCGCTGGGCTCACCTCCTCTCGTCATTGTGCTCTTTGTGATGAACCCGAAACCCTAGAGCATTTTTCTTACATTGCCGCGGCTTCTCTTCAATGAGAAGAAAATAACTGGTGGAGCCAATTCACCACATTGGACTTACCCTTTCAATGCCGGTCTTACTGTCGTTCGGTGCCATTTCGCTTGGGTCTCCCCACAGGAATTTGGTTACGGCCGTCCACACCTACGTCTCAGAGACTAGGCGCCTACCCTGTTAGCCGCTCTTCTTGTACTCAGACGAAACAAGAGCCTATTGCAAAATCCCTATTGCAAAATCCCGCATAGTCTTCTCTTGCAAATTCCTGCATTCTACAAATTCCTTTATTTGTTGTGCAATTATTCTGATCAACAATTTTTATTTATTTATTTATTTATTTTTTCTCCAAACTTTAGTCTCCTAAATTGGGCACATTAGCCCCAATATATCTCCCGATCCTGGCCAATCCCCCAAGTGGGTACGCGCCACAATCAGAAAGGAACAACAACAACAACAATCACCCACCACCGACCACGACGAACGTCTAGGGAGGAGGCATTTTGGCGTAGACTAGTTAGGCCGATTGTAACTAGATCGTCCCAGCACGTGAAATCGCAGCTTCACAATCAAGCACTTTCTCTTCACCTTTGTCCTTCTGCCGCGTAACATCTTTGGTAGAAGGTGCGTAGCCATCCTCATCCTGGTTCCAGGTTCTCCACTTTTCATCCTCGGCGTTGTCGAAGGGGGCACGCGGGCTGTGTCGGGGAGCCCCAGGCTTGCCGCGACCATACTCGTCAACGTACCTCATCGCATGTCCTTCGCCTGTGGTCTGCCCATCAAGCACAGCGTGACCACACGCGAGGAGACGAAACCAACAGGATAAGCTGTACTCTAAGCCGTGTAATCCGACGTTGCTCGAACAACATTAGAAGTTTCGTTGCTGCGTTTACAAAGTCGCTGTTGCTGGACCGGCAATCACCGACGGCATTATCATCAGCCTTGGCGGGAAGCACTCGAACAGTGTTTTTTCATCCCATCGCCTAACTTCATTGCATTCGTCACTATGTTGCGGCCTCGACCGGGATGGTCGCTGTGAATAGGGGGCTATACAATGAAAAAGAAATAAAGCGTAAGTGTCACATTCCCTGGTGTTCAGCCACCACCGACACAAGCAAAGGAATGAGCAGCATGCAGCTTGCTGTGGTGTATGACCGTGTGTAAATAGATCGTCTCATATTGTAAATACATCGCTTCACCACCACGCATGATTCAACCCAAGGTTTTTCCTACCGCCACGTCACAATATTGTTTGTTCGTAACCACTCCTATTTAGCACGTTGAGGCGCTGGGGATAAATAAATAAATAAATAAATAAATAAATAAATAAATAAATAAATAAATAAATAAACACAGAGATTCTGTAGGAAGCCTTCCTTAAAAAATGCTAAAGTAAAGCAGTTCCAACACCCAAGGCAGAAACATTCCAGGTATTTTCAAAAATTATGTGCAAAGCTCATATTGAATTCAACTTAGTGCAGGAGTGACATCATCTGCCCAGTCACTTGAATGCACATCTTTTGAGGCGCGATGCGGAATGCTTACCTTGCATAGAAGAAATTGTGGGGAGTGCCAATGTGGCTGAGTAGTTGTGTTCCTTAGTGACTTTAGCTTTCAATACGACAACAGCGTGATAATTGTTGTTGTTTGACTTTTTAAAACACAAAATTGCAGCTCTGCCTTCGTTGAACTTCATGTCGAAATTCCGCAGTCACAATGACATTCAAAAAGCAACGTTCGCGATAAATAACACGAGCGTCGCCAGTGCAGCAGCTGTAGATTCACTAGGACTGTGGTAATTTGGACTTCGGAAAGTGAGTGCTTCTTTTGCTTTCTTACAAAAAAGTGGCTCAAATAGGAAGAGCTGTGCTATCCAAATAGGGTTCGAATGGCTAAATGTTCGTCTGTTTTCAGAGTTCTTGCGGCGTCATAGATTTAACCTTGATTGTTTGCTCCAAAAAGTAGGAACAAAATACCTTCGTTTGCTAACGATGTTCAGGCAGGCTGTTCATGGTTTTAAGGGTAAATAAATAACATCTACATTTGCTGCATATTTCGATCCGGCAGCGCCTTCATATTTTTGAAATATATTTTTATACATCGATTTCTACTGCAGCGATTTTTGGTGTAGATATGTAGCGAGCAAAACATTTAATAACTACTTGTGCAACTTCCCCTACTACACAGGCGCAAGCCAGTGCAACACGACTACAAATACTGTTGAGGCCGGTATAGTAGGGAATCGGAACCAGGCACTCGTAATGATAAAATATAAAGATGCTAGATTTGAATAAGAGAAGCAAAACAATAATAAACACTTCTAGTTTGGGTAATGACATACTTTAAGGACTGAAAATGCCTTAGAAAGTTTTCTGACTGCTGATCAGCACCTCTGTGAAAATTGGTACGCTTCACTTAACCCTAACATCTCTTGGCCCTAACATCTCTTGGCAACAGGTCGGTTACATGTGCATTCAATGAACAATTGGGCAAAAGCGCTACGCCCAGATACCTATATCTAGCAGTTTTTTTACAGGCTCATTGCCATATAGGTGCTCAGTCTCCGCTGGCTTCCGTTTCCATGTCATAACCAGTTTTCCAGTTAACAGTTAAGACGTATGTAAACAAGTATTGTTCGTAAGTTATATTCAGATACAGGAAATCGGTTCAACATAGTGTCTCAAAACACGCGGAAAAATTTAACCGTGAAAAATTACGCTTGTTTCATTTATTCGCTTTAATAACTTTTCGATGCTACTTACGAGAAGCTCAATCGGGTTGATTGAGGATATGTTACTGGCGTGTCATGAAGGGTTAAAATCCTGTGTTGGTGAAAAGGCTGATTTTAAATAATTGTTCACGCGATTCGCCTTTCCTGTGTCGTCTATACTATTTTGTTTCTCATGTACAATTTCGCTGATAACCCAGACTCAGAATCACACCCATTAATATATAGCCATAATGGTTCAGGATTGCTTCTCATCTAAAGTTCTTTTCCCTGAAATAAGTATGCCTGGCTCCTTTAATACCTTTTTATATTCTTGCTTAATGTGGCACAATTTTTTGTAGTGATCAGTCCGCTTAGTCCGTTTGAGTTCAGCAAATAGAGCTTTCTGTTGATGTTTAGCTGAAAAAGGCCAGATATGAGCCATGGCTTTCGCCTTGTTTTCAGTTTGGAAGAATCTGCACTTGGTAAATGTGTGTGTATGACTTCAAGCAACTTTTAAGAAGCCTCAACAGTTCATGAACATCCTTATAATCAGCCACGCACTCCTTAAGCAGGTAAATATTCTGAGGTGCCAGTTTGGTGTACGATTGTTGGATGTGGCCTTCTGTTAAAAGTAGGCTGTTTCCTAGATTGTCAGGTGCTCGTGTAGAGCACATGTTTGATTGATACAGAAAATATTGTTGTCGCCTCATCAGTGGCGCTATTTTTTGTATTGCTCATGCTCTATTTGCGGAATCAGAATAATTGGTCTCATCCACAATGCGACGCGCCCTTTAAAAAAGTGAGGCTCAAGTGTTGGAATCCCGCATAAAGAGGAATAACATTTAATTACAGAAATTCAAGGTATGTTTTCGCCTGCCCGAGTTCAAGGGGGCCAATTCCGATGATGTAAGTCATGTGCTGTTCGCCGAGCTCGTGACATCAGTTGCGGGTGAACATATTGTGTCAAAAGAACACGAGACGAATACGACCTGCCGATACATTTACAGCGCAGTTTCGCTCCCCATCATTATTCGCTACGTTGTATTTATTAGGGTTGGAAGTTCTACGTGCTTCCTCAACCGAAACAACCGATGTTTTACTCATCCGTTAGCCCGATCGTTCAATATTCCGTATTCTACGTGCACTTGTGGAACACGGCGTTGGAACGAAAGAAGGGAAAAAAGAGAGATCAACCATAAAAACTAAAGCCAGTTTCAAGCTCGTGATTTCCAATGAAAACAGCCTTGCTGGTACCGCGTTTTCTTGAATTTCTTCCCTTGACATTCAGAACCCCAGGCAGAAAAAACATTCAAGCTTCCACATCCATCCACGGATGTTTGGCAGTATATCGGTGCATATATGAGGGGTGGGCCTGCCCCACGTGCCTCACCGCCGCATGATCTCGGGAGCACTTCTTCGCCCAGGATAAGGGTCCGATGCTGACGTACCAACAATGGGAGCGTACGGTCAAAGCAGGAGGGCCCTAACAATCGTGCTGGGTAACATTTCGTTTTGACTAAGGCAGTCGTATTTGACCACTTCGGGACGCTGATGGCCACCTCCTGCAGGGGCGGGGTTGCGTACAACGCCACTCGCCGCGTTATGTGTGTAGTTGAAATTGGCGCACGGAGGTCTAGTAGTCTATTTTGGCATAAATACGGAGGTGAACCTCCTTATATATTGCGCTCCTTGTGGGGTACTTTCGCCTGGCGCGACGTACCGCAGCGGACATTGCGAGCCCGTCAACAGCTCCGCTGTGAGAATTGGCTCCTACTTGCTTGTTTCACTGCAAATACCGAAAGGAAGATAGCCATTTGTCGCATTTGCCTATTAACCTCTCATCCACTGCCACATCATGCTGTTTGCTTTACCTGTCTTTCTTCTCTTAATAAATGCATTGGAGTTCGGCCAATTTGATTCATTTTACCGCGTTCCCACTATTTAACCGCCATCTGTTAGAACAACCGATGGACCTCCTTCGCGTCCATTGGTTCCTTACTGGAACCGATGGACGCGAAGGCGGTCGAACGTAACAGCGCAGTGTTTTTTCTCATTTCTCTCGATAGAAGTGCCTAATCTGATTGGTTCTTAACCGAGTTTACGCAAGTAATGCTCAGGATCACACTGGATCCAGCCTTCCCGGGTGCCTGTGATCCCGTACATCGTGCGGTCGAGCTGCAGGGTGTGTCGACGGTGTACCCGGGGAGCTCCGCGCCGGGATACCGACGGCCGTTGTCATCGCCCTGGTCGACGCTGGCCTCACGGCTGTTTTTTGACATCTAAACCGACGCACACTGCTGCTGCCATCAGCGGCTACCACGTAAACTCGACAAGGGAGCCATATTGCAGGTGAGACGTCCGTATTACAATCCCGCGAGAGCACCCAGCCCGTCAGCATGATGCCACCAAACAGAAACCCTCGCCCTATCGCAAAAAAAGCAAACGCAGATGCCAGAGGTAGCATGGTGCAATGCGGCGGCTGTGACAGCTGGGTCTACTCCTCGGACACGTCATCCCCGACCTTCGAGGAAGCAGACGGAGCAGATTTCAAGTGCAAAATATGCACAACGCTACACGCCATACAGGCGAACATCACCCTGCACGAAAAGAAACTGAGGGGCGATTTACAACTGGAAATCGGCAACCTAAAATCACAGTTGCGAGAAATTGAAGGCCACAACAAAGAGGAAGTAGAAAAACTCACGCACGGCCTACGAACTGAGATCGACCGTTACAAGGTGCTGGAATCGGAGGTGAAGGCACTCCGAAACCAAGTTCAACTCGCCGGGAAATCAACTAACAACGTGCCAGAAACCCCAGTTCGCCTACGCAATACGCAGACGCCGACCCCAACTTCCTGCTGCCTCGACTCTGCTCCTGAAAGCCCCAAGACCCTAGAGTCGAATAACCAAACGCCAGAGCCGGGGAAACCTAACATCAGAACTCGGTGGTCCAATGTGGCGGGAAAAAAGCAGCGCAAAACAACAGCTAAGGACCCAGCTGAAGGATGCCCCCCTCCTGAAGGTACTCACAACACAACCTGCAGCAGACCCATGTCAGGCGGTGGGCACCAGCCGCAACAGCAGCCCCAAGGGCCCACGCGTCGGTTCTGTTGATCCTGGGTGACTCAAATGTCCACCGTCTGAAGAGGACAACGTACCAGACAGTGAAGGACCGACGGGTGCGCATCACAACCAGATCAAAGGCCAAAGTCGAGGAAACGCTGGTCCGGGGAGATGAAGAGATCGCCAGTGCCAATTCGACCAGCACAACACTGCAGCTAGTGCTCCATGTGGGTACCACAGATATCCTTCAAAAGGAGGATACGACAAAGTTAGCTGAACTGCTCCGCCAAAAACTTGCGTCATGGAGTGAGAATGGACCTCAGCACTCGTACTGTGTCTGTGCTATCCCTGAAATCAACATACGGGGAGCAGAGATCGAGAGGGAGTGCTGCGAGTGGAACGCCAAAACAGCTTCCATGTGCAACACCTTGGGTCGTGCGGTGGAGTTCCTCCGACTTGCAGAGTCATCAACGCAGGGTAACATGGATGACATCCACTACGACCGTCGCCTGGCAGACGACGTTGGCCAGCAACTAGCCCAAAAAGTAGCGTTTTTTAAGGTACAAACATCCATCCCGAAAAGAACAAGGGACATCAAAAGAAGACTCCCCTGTCTCACCCCAAAGCCATGCAGCAGTTCACCCACGTAATGACGACTGCGTTTGGACAGTTGACAAAGAGCAGACAATGGCGGTAAGCCCAATCATGCCTCATCCTCTTGTGCCTCCTGATATCCTCTTGTGCCTGCTGCTGATATCAAACTGCATCTCATCGGGCTTCCTTCTTTTCTTGTAGCATGGGTTTCGGATTATTTATCTAATCGAAGTCAATATGTAGACATTGATGGTTCTGTTTCTAGTACTCTTCCAGTCACCTCCGGAGTCCCACAGGGTAGCGTTCTTGGCCCCTTACTTTTCCTAATTTACTGTAATGATATTGTCTCAGTAATCAAAGAACCCGTTCATATTCGACTTTTCGCCGACGATTGCGTTATCTTTAATAATATTCTTTCTATTAGTGACCAGGAAGCTTTAAACTCCTCTCTTGCTGCAATCCTCTCCTGGAGCCTTGAATGGGGCATGGTACTAAACCCGGATAAAACCGTATTCCCCCGTATAACCAATAAACGGATTCCTCACCAATTTTCGTACTCTCTTGCAGGAAATCCCTTAAACCAAGTTCAGGAATACAAGTATTTGGGCATAACTTTAACAAATAATTTAAGCTGGAACTCGCATGTTACTAACGTCTCTTCCTCTTCCTTTCGTAAATTATGTTTACTTCGGCATAAGCTTCGAGACTCTCCAACTAATGTTAAACTACTTGCATACACAACGCTAATTAGACCTAAACTAGAATATGCTTGCGCTGTTTGGGACCCTCATACATAAATAATATTGACTTATTAGAAAAGATCCAAAGGAGAGCTATTCGGTTTGTTTATTCAAAATTTCGTCGCACAGATTCTGTTTCCGAGCTCATGCGTGACAACGGAATTCCGACCTTGAAGTCCAGAAGACAGTTTTTCCGCCTTAAATTATTGTATTCACTTCATCACCGCAAACTTGCTTTAGACTGTAGTTCTTTCTTGAAACTCTTTGCCACTCGCCGTACTCGTCATTCCCATTCTCTGTCTTTAACCCCAATGTTCGCCTCCACCAATCTGTTTAAATTTTACTTTTTTCCCCGCACAATTAATGATTGGAACAATACACCCGAAAATTGTCTAAATTCTCTTGGTTCATTTGAGGCAAATGTTTAGTTGTGCATTTGTAGTTACCTCTAGCGTTCACTGTTTTATACTTCAGTTCTTTTTTCTGCTCTTTGCTGTTTACTGTTTGTATTTGGTTGATACTGTTACCACATTATGCCCCTCCTGCTTGGGCCTACATGGCCTGCAGTATGTTCTTGCAAAATGAATAAATAAAAATAAAATCAAAACAATGCCAAACATACTATCTCATCGCAAACCAACACCAACAGCAAATGAAAAACACAAGAAAAAAGACAGGCGCCAACACAACAGGCACAAACACACAAATGCGAGGTAAAAAAAACTTAACTAGGTATATGCCTTCCTAACATTCAAGGAAATAATAAGCTAAAATGGGAAGAAATCCAAAACCAAATGACGAAACAGCACATTGACCTATATGCATTGACAGAAACTCATCTGAGAGAACAAGAGGAACCAAATCTGTCAGAAGAATTCAAATGGCACGGGCAAAACAGGACCAAGGGAGAAAAGAGAGTGGGGGGAGTCGGCTTTATATTCCGTACCCCAAACCTACAACTAGAGCACACCCCCAACAAATGTAAGGAACACACATGGGTAAAAATATACCTGGCAGATTGCTGCCTACATGTATGTGTTATTTGCATGGCCACAAGCCAAGAAGACCAACAGTGGAACGACGACATCTATGACTGTATCGTAAAAGATATCGAAGATGAGCGCCACGCCCAGCCTGTGCTCCTGCTCGGAGACTTTAACTGCCATATAGCAGAACTAGAAGGTAAAGACAAGAATGCCTCAGGCTTTCGTAAATTAATTGAACGCTGCAACCTACGTATTGCGAATTTGGACGAAGCGAGCCAAGGAACGTACACGTGGTCAAGAAATACCCAAAAACAGCTATTGACTATGCCCTCTAAAACAACCTTGCAGTTTAACACAATACAAATATTACGTCACTACATATAGACGAGGAGAAGCTAGACAGTTGCGGTAGTGACCACAACCGGATAAAGATCTGCCTAGAAGCAGATCGACCTCGACAAACAGAGAAGAAATGCAACCGCACAGGGACAATAACTGCACACTGGAAAACACAAGAAGCGGATGCACTGACAGCCTTTGCATCCCAACTAGAAACAGAACTGGACGAATATTGCACATATGAGGAATTTATTGAAAAATGCATCAAGAAAGCAGAGGAAACCATTGGACGAAAGAAGAAGCACTTGTTCCACAGAGTTACTCCTTGGTTCGATACTGAGGTCAAAAAGCAAATAGCAGAAAGGAAAAGACTGTCCACAAAACACCGTCATATAGAGCAATATGACGCAGCAGCTATGGAAGTAGCCTGGAAGGACTACATAGAACAAAACGAAAAAGTAAAACGATTGGTTGCAGAAAAAATCGACGATACCCACAGAAAACAAGAGATCAACATCACACAACAGCGCAAACACCTCAGCAAAAGATTCTGGTCGTACATCCGTTCATTAGGACCCAAAGAAACAACACAGAAAGCGACAAGTCTAAAAACAGCAACCGCAATTGTTCTTGAACACGAAGACAAGATACAAGCATACATGACAGAGTACTTCAACAACCTTCAAAAAGAGGTGCAGACAGAGGAGCGCCCAAAAGCGGATAGGTCTCACAGAATGCAAAACAGACCAGACGAGTCTCTGCTCCAAGAAATCTCACCTGCGGAGCTGAAGCGCCATATCAGCTACCTAAAAAATCAGAAAGCGGCCGGCCTGGATGAAATTCCCAACGAATTCATAAAAGCAATGCAACCAAAAGCACGCGAAGCACTTTTTCACTACTTCAACAAAACTCTGGAAACCCTGCAGGTGCCACAAAAATGGAAGAAGGTACGGATAAAACTTCGACACAAGGGCAAAGGAAAACCCATTGATGAATTTGAGTTGTACCGACCAATAGCTGTTCTCAGCACAGTGCTAAAGCTCTTATGCACAAAAATAAATCGCAGAATTCAAGAATATTGTGAGGACAACAACAAATTAGCAGATGCCCAAATTGGTTTTCGCCCTAACCGAAGAATAAGTGACCACATCTTCACGTTAACCCAAGCCATAGAAATGAAACATAAGGACAAATCACAACTATTCCTCGCATTTCTTGACATGGAAATTTAGGCATGCGACACTGTGCCCCATGCAAAGCTGTGGGACAAACTTGAAAAACTAAACCTAGAAAATGGGCGGATTGAACTAATAAAGGAGATGTACAAATACTGCACTGCATTATACGAACAGGACAAATACAAGTCACAGGAAGTCAATATCGACATCGGACTAAAGCAAGGCTGCCCATTATCCCCAACGCTTTTCAACATCTATATTAACGAACTCTTACACACCCTTGACAAGAAGGGAGCAGGCCTACGCCTGTCGACCATCACGAAAGACGGAGAAGAAGAATATACAAAAATAGCATGCCTCGCCTTTGCCGATGACATTGTTTTTCTAGCAGAATCCGCTACAGACCTACAAGACCTGCTCGACATCTGCTCAAAGATAGCAACAAAATACCAGTTGAAATTTAACACAGCAAAAAAGCAGTGCATAGGCATAAATGTAAATAATGAGGAGATCAAAGGTCCATTCACGCTCCAAAATGAAAAGCTATACCGGACAAATTCATACAAGTACCTCGGCATCACCATCGGCAGTCAAGCAAACTACCTCGAACAGCTCGAGAAGGACACTGTGAAAAAATCAAACAAATTGAAAGGGCTAACATGGCACGTCGCAAGACATTCATACAACCCCTACACTGTAGGGCGCACACTGTGAAAGGCACTCGGACACGGAGCAAGAATAAAGTAGGAGGGGAAACTGAGCTTCCTGGGGCAGCCTGATAACGTCAAAAGCACTTGGCGAACGTCAAGTTTCGGGCATCTGGCGGCAAGCGAAGGAAGTGCGCGGTCATGGCCACGGCCGGCGCGCGTTCTGTTCGCGCCCGCCCAGTCCAGCCCGGCCGCGGCATCGCGTCGGCATTTCTCCGGGTCGCCGAAACATTCCGTGGCCGAAGCGAGAGTGTGCGTGCTCTTCTGCGCTTCCCTTGGCTGAAGAGCCCGCCTTCGCGACTAATTTTCTGTCAAATTTAAATCGGCCGGTACGAGCGAATAAAAGGGGCATTTTCTTTTAATGCGTAAGCAATCTTGCGCGAGCAGCAAGCCCAAAATACAAACCTGTAAACGCGAAAAAATGTAAAACATGTGAACGCACGGCCTTATCTCGCATGCGATGCGCTCGAAGCGAGTTGAGTGCACCGGCTAATTTATTGGTCATGCGACAGTGCACTGAAAAGTGCCAGCATAACCGACGTTGCGGGACTATGATGTGCGCACGCGCGCGCGCGCGCTAAGTCAGAGATAAACGCGCGTTCAGTCCCCGCGTCGCACAGCAGCTCGAGCGCATAGCGATTCACGCCTTGTGGCGAATGCTGCAAACAACAGTATTGCTTTTAATACATTCAACCAGGTGCCGCTGTCAAATTGTTCGCCGCCGCAGCTGCGGAGCTCCGTACGTCGCCGTAGTTATCACTGTGACATCATCTGGTCGCTCGATCGCACCGGCCGCAATAGGCGTTTCCTCTCATATATTCCTGCTCCGTGCACTCGGAGTACCAGCCGTAACATAAGCAGATGATGTGCTGGCCTACTCCAGACCAACGCTGAAATGCATGGAGCAACACCAAAACGAGCTGGGCCGGTGGCTGCTTGGCGGGAACTGTGCGACCCCAAACTCCGCCATCACAGGCGAAATGGGCTGGTCCCCCTACGAAGTCAGAGAGGCGAAGGCAAAACTACACTACGCTGGCAACATCAAATTCATGGTGACCACAAACTACTGCAAACGCATATACATGCACTTTCGATACAGAAATCTGAAAACTGACTGGATAAAAAGACTCACCAGCCTCGAAATGAAATACAGCCAAAAT
This sequence comes from Haemaphysalis longicornis, assembly GCA_013339765.2. Taxonomy (NCBI): domain Eukaryota; kingdom Metazoa; phylum Arthropoda; class Arachnida; order Ixodida; family Ixodidae; genus Haemaphysalis; species Haemaphysalis longicornis. The sequence continues at coordinate 25,043 of JABSTR010002340.1, read as the reverse complement.
TCGACAAAACATGAAGCTAAATCTGAATAAAAGTGGCAACAAATCGTCAATAAAGAGCTAGCAAGCGCGAGCAAATTAACCTGGCGCATAGCAGTCTCCAGAAAGCAAAGCCTCGCCGAGTACCTCAAACATAGGGTAGAACCAGCGCCGATGCCATATTACCGTGGCGACAGAGACAGTGCCCTGCTGTTCCAGGCACGCACGGGATCCCTGCTCACGCAGCAAAGGCGACACGAGCTATTCGGCGCGGACCCAACGTGTCGGCTGTGCGGAGCGCAGAGCGAGACGATACAGCATGTGATCCAGGAATGTACAAAACTAAACGACGAACATCAGGAAGCGACGACATTAGCCGATAGCCTGGCATTCACGGGCGCCTCCGAAAAAAACAAAAGAGCAGCAAGCATCGCACACCAAACGACGACTGCGTCGTTGGGAGCAGTACTGCCGAAGTTTAGAAAAGGTCCCCACTCGGCGTATTACCTGCATAGATCAAGTGGGGAGCGAAATGGACCGACCCGCCGGACCTACCGATGGCCTCACTTCTCCGCTACAACCGGACCGGCCGTGGTGGGACCGGCTTTCCACGCGCGTGTGCGAGCGCGCGCGTGCTCGGTGTGTACGTGCGTAGTGTGTGTACAGTGCTCACGGATCGAAACACGACACTGCGAGCGCGTGGCCGCCGGCACATGTAGCGCCGACCGTGGACGCCCATGGAAGCGAGGTGTGGGAGGAGGAGGAATGCCTTTAATGAATGAAGAGAAGTCAGCCTGGCAGCGAGCTTGGCTTGCTACTCCACATGAACATGAGATGCGTGAAAGTGAAGGCGAAAACACAAAGCATTGGTATACCGCGAGGGTGAGAGCGGTTTGACCGTAGGCTTACTGCTTCCGGTTGCCAATGAGCGGGAGTGTGGTTCCCCGCAGCGACAGCGGGGCGCTGTAAGCCCGGAGCGCTGGACCGTGTTTGTGCGCCAACGGTAGTCACCCTGCAGTGCGCGCAGCCAATTTCGTGACATCGTCTGCTCGCGCGCTCTTGTTACGCGGGCCCTTCCGATGCGGCTCAGATAATGCATATGTAAGGCACGGTCACTCCCATCTGAACAAAACGAACGTCTTCTGCACGATGAAACAGCAAACTTTATTCCAGGATGCAAACTAACAAAGGTCAAGACGCATTTGCAAGCACGTTCTTGTGTAGTGCCTCGTCGGCACTCCTCCCACGGGCACGACGGCAGCCGCACTGCTGCATGCGTCACTACCTCCTGCAGGAGAGGTGTGTGATGGTGCTTAACTGGCCGCCGTAAGGTGCGGACATGAACATTATTGAAAACGTCTGGGGGAAATAAAAAAGGGCCCATCTCCCCGCGAAGGGGACTCGAGTAAATGTGTCGCATAGGGGGTGGGTCTATTGCGTTAACGTTTAGTGTTTGGGGAGTTTGTGGTAGTGAATGCGTTGTATCAGCAGCTTCTTGACGTAGTTTGAATGAGTCAAGGATATAAGGCGCGGTCGCAGCACTGGTTGCAGGTCTTGATTCCATGCCGTACAACGCTGACTACGACGACAGCATCTGAAGAGAGCGCAGGCGATGAATGGATTGGAGCCCCGCACATACCCGATTTTATCTGGTTCGAAAGAAATTGACAGCGAGAGCGAACGCCGAGAACCGCCCCATCACGGCACGACCGCGCCACGACCACGTCACGACTACGTCACGATCACGCCACAACTGTTGTTGCTCCCGCGCCAAACTACGACGCATGCGCGCCCCACCTGTTGCAGAACGCGATCCGAGCACGCAGAGAACACGCGAGGAGCAGCGGAGAGCAGGCGAGGAGGAGTGGGGGAGAGGGCGCACCTGTAACGGCTGTTGCGGAAGCCGAGGCACGCCGACAACGCCGGGTGACATCGTGAGTTAAAGAAATGCTCTGCATTTAAAAGCATTCTCTTGCGGTCAACCGCAACGGTGTTACGCGGACGACCTGTGGGCGGCGGTGCACGCGGAATGGCAGAGGCTGGCGGCTTTCTTTACTTTTACCACCAGCCTGTACGACAGTCTGCCGCGCAGAATGGTCGCAGTCATGGCCGCGAGAGGAGAACCGACGAAGCACTAATGCCCCGCACAACACGCGAACGTGACTGCAAATGCGTCTTGCCTTCTTGTTAGTTTACATCCTGGAATAAAGTTTGCCGTTCCTTCGTGCAGACGTTCGTTTTATTCAGATAAGCATGACCCTGCCTTACATGCGCATTATCTTAGCCGCATCGGAAGGGCCCGCGGAACAAGAGCGCGCGAGCAGACGATGTCGCAAAATTGGCTGCGTGCACCGCCGGGCGACTACCGTCGGCGCACAAACGCGATCTAGCGCTCCGGGCTTACGGCGCCCCGCTGTCGCTGCGGGGAACCACACTCCCGCTCATTGGCAACCGGAAGCAGTAAGCCTACGGTCAAAACCGCTCTCACCCTCGCGGTATACCACAATGCAACACCTCGCTTCCACGGGCGTCCACGGGGGGCGCTGCATGTGTCGGCGGCCACGCGCTCGCAGTGTCGCGTTTCAATCCGTGAGCACTGTACACTGTACTCTGACACCCGTGGTGCCTCCTGACGGTGCAAAAGAAAACTACTGTGCCAGGAAACGCACTGGTGGTGCTGGTGCCAATACTCGATCCCAAACACCGCACGACGGGTGGCAACAATTTCTTCACAATTTCTCCGTATGTGCAAACATATGTTCGAACTTTCTGTGGCGCTTGATGTGCCTGCCCTGTGTCAAAAGGGATCAGGACCACGAACTTACTTACTTACGTACTTACTATTGTTGGAACAGCCCGATGAGACATCGTGCTGTGCTACTTACTTTTACCTAATCTGTATTTGTTACTATCACCTTTTTTGATTTGATTGATTGTGGGGTTTAACACGCCGACGCAACGCAGGCGATGAGGCGCGCCGTAGTGGAGGGCTCCGGATTAATTTTGACCACCTGGGGATCTTTAACGTGCGCCGAAATCTCGTACACACGGGCGTTTTTGCTTTTCGCCTCCGTCAGAAAAGCGGCCGCCGCGGCCGGGAATCGAACCCGCGACCTCGTGCTCAGCAGCGCAACGCCTTAGCCACTGAGCCACCGCGGCGGGTCTATCACCTTTTTTGCGGTCGCGACATCGAACCCAGCCTGTATTTTTTTTCCCAAAACGAATGCTGGTGCTGCCAGTTGCGTACTTAGGCTTTCCGTGAATATGACAGTGTTTTGGAACATTGTTGAATTTTGGGATGCATGCGTTCAGCTTTAGTAGTTTCGGGGGTTATTGGCTACATGCATTTTTTTGTTGAAGCATTGTTTAAAGGAGTACTGACACGAAATTTCTCGCTTTCAGTTTTTATGCTGTAAAGAATACCTATTGGCCCAGTAATTACGAAAATCGAACCGAAAGCCGTCAGCCGCCAACACAGAATTAATTATAGCACGTTTATTGCAACCAATTTCAAATTTGGTCGCCGCGCGGGAAAATGGCCGTTCGAAGGCCAGCCTGCAAGCGGGCAGCCTTACGTCACGGTCTCACCCGTGACGTCAGGGACGTTTTTCTTTCCTCCATGCGTTCGCCGCATCGTCTGCTACGATTGCACATGGTCCGCGACTCGCCCGCGCAGTCGACATGTCGTCTGAATCTTCAGACTCGGATGAGTCACTGCCACCCGACAGACAGAACAACTTTATTTGGCCAGGCGATTAGGCCGGCGATGTCTTTGCCGTCGTCCGTTTTTTAATATCACTGCGGCTCGAACCGGCGCAGACCGTGATAGCAACAGCTTGTCGCCACTCTTCTAATTAATCTGATCACGAAAAAGAAGCTCTACATGAGAGAAACTAGATGTTACTGTGTTGAAAATTGTGCTAGGAGTTGTTATCAGCGCTGAATTTAAAAGTGGCGTTCAGATACTTGCCGCGATGGTAAGCCTACGCTGACCGGGAGCGGAGTTTCGGCGCTCCGACCCAGCACTCTCGGCTCCACGGTGCGGCGAGCGGCCGAAAAATGGCGCCACCTGCGCGCTAGAATCAAAACAGGCCGCGGCAAATGTCTGGTCACCGATTGCAGAAACGGGAATTATTGCCAAAATAAAGCTTCATATGCGAAAAAGGGGATGATAGTGTGGTGAAAAGTTGTGTAAGGGATGGTCATTCGCAGTTGTACAGATACCAGCGATCAAATAGTCGCCACGATACTAAGTTCCCAACACCCAAGGTGACCCGTGCAACCCCGAGCCCGCTGGCTTGGGCGACAGTTCTTGTGGCCGCCGGCGTGCACGAACTCCACGAAGTCCACGTTTAGCGCTGCATGTCGTCGCGTGGAAAATAATGCATCTTGGCGTCGTCGTCGACTTGCTCGGGCAGGCTTCCACGAGCAGTACTTCTCGTACCGCGAGCTTGCCATAGCACATCTTGGGCGAGCTCGGCGACGCGCACCGCCACGTCGCCGCGGTGCCAGTCGACATCGCGCAGCACCACGCCGTTTTCGGCACCAGTGCCGAACACCATGCGCCGGCAACGAACTGAAAAGCAAAGACGTCGAACACGCAAAAAGCATTGCTCACACAGCTACGCCCACGTCTCCTGCCCAAACGAATACCACCGACAACAGCAGCGCAGGATATCGTTTCCGGTTCTGAAAACGACTATATGACGTCACCCTGAACCGGCCAGACACGTAGGCCAATGTTTCGTCACGCCGAAAGCGATTGCGCTAGTGCTGCCGATTTGTGGAAGCTCGCGGCCGGGACAATCAAAATCGATTTTAGATGTGATTCCGGCCTCGGATCGCTGCAAAAATTTCTGAGGCATCTGTACAAACTACTGAAGCCAATTATATCATTTTTTACGTATCAAAATTTGGTGTCAGTACTCCTTTAACATATTCAGACGTTTCAACCTACGATGCCTTCTGCCGGCGTCAGTACTTTGGCACAGTTTGCCAGCATATTTTTGTTGACGAATTCTTTTAACATTTCGCAAGGCACCTGAATCGACTGACACATGGACATTCGATTGACAGATGGACAGAATTTCTCCGTTTGGTCCTATGAAAACACAATATGAACGCAGACTTTTCGTGCCTCCAGGACATCGCGTAACTCTTGAATGCATCGTCGTGTAACTCGTGGAATAAGGCAACGCCGTCAGTTTCCCTGTGTTGCTTGGATCCGTCGGACGACCGTTGGCTCACGCTCAAGACCAATAAGCGCAAAAAAGGGTTTCGATGTTCTAATAACTCCTCATTTATATAGGGCGAGTGTATTCCTGACTGTAGAAAACGGGACACCTAAGTTCACGGGGAAAGGGGGACGTACAATAAAAAAATGTTGACACTGGGGACACATTTCAATGCGAGAACTGCTCTCATTTTAACGTTACATATTGCTCTACGCCCAATTTGAGGACGAGGGAACAATCCTACTCAGAGTTGAATAACGTGCATTAATTTCGACGTACCGCTTCAGGGTCTTTACTGGCGTAGTTTGCCGAAAATAGTTTTTTTGCAAGCAAGACTTTATCCAGAGACACTCGGTTGCAAAATTCTTCGTACGTACTGAAAGGTCAGCCGCACAAGAAACCCTGCACGCAATGTTGGCTGAAGGTTGATGCCCACGCCTTCTTGAGAATCAAAAAAAAATTCAGCAGAAATTCCGAGAATTTTCTTCTAATCCGTAGAATTTGATGTGGCTTATCTTTAGTGTGAGTGCTTTAGAACAAAATGTTTTGGTTTTTCTATATCCTGTTCAACAAATTATCTCTTTTACGCTAACGTAACGATTACAGGTGGAACTTTCGCGAAAGCTGCATTATTGTGGAAATTCAGGTAATTTACGCTCGCCATTTTCCGTAATTTCTTTATATATTCTTATTTTTTGAAAATTTCGTTCGACCAATTCTCGACATTTACGCTTTTACAATGGCAACTTTCGCGAAAGCTGCATTATTGGGTAAAGGCAAGGCGTTATACGGTTTCCCATTTTCCGTATTAATTTATATTTCCTTATTATCAGTTTTTTTTTATTTTGTTAGACAATTTATCTCTATTTACGCTATTATAACGATTACATTTGGAACTTAGGCGAAATCGTCATTATTGTGGAAATGCCGGGAGTTACAGTGGTCACGTTATTCTTAATTTTTTATATTTTTCTTATTTGTTTAGTGTTTCAAAATTTCGTTCGACAGATTATCTCTACTTGTGCTATTACAACGATTACGCATGGAACATCTGTGAAATCTGCATTATTGTCGAAATGGACGGTATACGAATTGTTGGTACACTATTTGTTTGAATATTTTCCTATTTTAAGTGTTTGGAAATTTTGTTCGCCTAATTATGTCTATTTACGCTATCACAACGATGACATTTGAAACTTTTTCGAAATCTGTGGAATTCTGGGAAAGCAGGTCGTAAGTAACACGGTTCGCCATTTTGCATAATTTTTCTATATTTTTTTTACTTTTTAGTCCAAGATATCGTTTGACCATTTGTCTGCATTTACGCTATTATAACGATTACAAGAGTAACTTTCACCAAATCTGCATTATTGCGGAATACAGTACGTTATACGCTTCGCCATTTTCCGTAGTTGTCATTTTTCCTATTTTTTTAATGTCTCAAAAATCCATTCGACCCAATAGAGAGTTTTAGCTGACCGTTTTTGACGCTCCGCTATGCTCCCGACGGCAGGCTAAGCACAACCGCAGCTTCAGCGGCAGGAAGGCTTTTAGCTAAGCAATAACCGTATCTCCCAGGACGGGAAATGATTCGCGTCACTGGTCGTGCCCTGTGCAAACGTCATCGCAAAGTAAAGATACGAATTGGAATTTGGTAGCTCAAGTAATTTCACCTATTTAATGCAATGTAGTCGCTTACACGGTATAATGGTTCTAAACTATTTTAAAGAAACCGATAAACTTTGAATTAGCCAAGAGAAGGCTGACTTTCTCGACGCTACATAGAAGGAGGCCCGCGCTTCAGTCGACGTTTTTCGCTTCCATACGAAAGCTCGTTAAGGAGTGTGGCACCTTTGCCTATTTGTAAGAGCCTTCGCGATTTGGTCGCTCGCGTTTCAACTAAAGAAACGGAGTTCGCGGGAGCGCGCTCGCTTGGCGGGGCAGCCATGTTGTTATTCCGCACGCTAACGTAAGCTGCCGCGACGGTACGCTAAGAGGCCCCAATTAGCGGAACGGGGTCCCGCCAGGGGGGTAAAGCGAGCTCCGAGACCGTACGAATCGTGGGCGCTGACATGATACAATTCCCATGGTAGCCAGAGCAATTGTATTCAGATCTCTAGGAAAGTTGTTCCGTAATTATTTACCTAAAACAAGGAACTGAAACAGAATAGTTACGAATAATGGCTTCAGTATTTAAAACTAGCTTTTGAAAAAACGTTTAGTGTAATAAGCTCTAATTATTGAACAAAGATTGAATGTGTAGTTCAGTTTTGGTTTTGATTTTCTTTAAGTGGCGAGGCCGTTGCGCTTATATTGCGCTGTGTGTGTATGTGCAGTCTCGAGCTAAGGTCTGCGTGCGTGCAAAACGTGTGCAACTGGTACAACTCGGATGCACGCGCTGAGCAGCTTCCTCCCCGGGCGCCTGCGAGGCTGTCATTCGTTGCTTCACGTTAAGCACCTTATCCATTGCCCCTGAACTGACGCGAACAGCGATTCCGATCTGACCTTGACTACCTCAAATTCACTACAGGCTTCGGAGTGGCAGCCGGCGATCGTTCCCTTTGGAAAAAGAAATAAAAGCAGCTTTTACAATCGTTCCGCTTAAGTTGCTTTGTTCATGGAACTTCACACAGCTCTCCTTGCTTCGAACTTTCGCGGCAAACGTTCATGAAAATACAACGAAAAAAAAAGTAACGATATGTGGTTTCTTTTTTAATCAGTCACATTACGTCAATGTTCTCTCCTCGCGCGCTCTGTGCGGCAAATTACTACCCATTCAATACTGGCCATTCATTCCCGCAAGCTTTCGCTTTGAAGTGGTGGAAAGCCGCTAGAACTTGACGAATACAGACAGAAAGGAAAACGGGACACGCCGCTGGCTGTATTTCGCATACTCCCTTGGCATGCATTCTGCCACTCCGTTGGCCTGCGATGGACCGCGCTCTTTCGTTCCTGTGCTTCAAAGGGCCGCGACTCACCGGCAATATCAGCGTTGGCCCATGCGATAACGTTTCTTTTTTGTGTGTGTGTCAATAAAGGTTTCACATTCAGCTAAAGCCACAGTTCACTTCACTTCCTTTGAAAAGCATTGAGCGACGCGCAAAATGTCACAGAATGGCAAATAAAGCGGCACAGCGCAAAAATGCACGGAGATCATGACGGAGATTCACTTTTCTGTGCTCCCCAGTACGGATCAGCTGATTCCTTGGCGTCCTCGCGCATGCGACCAGCCGCGTTCGAGCTTGCGCGCAAGTGTTGTGTGAGCGTTGCCACATCTTGTTCAAATCGTCTCAGTACATATAAGTCACACGCTAAACCGAAAACACGTCGGTTACCTACCCACAGGAGATAAACTACGCAATGCTACCGACGCCGCCCACACAAAATCCGCCTGGCCAGCGGGCCGCCATGTTACAATTAATCCCGGCATGCTTCGCTAGCCGGACGCGGAAGCGCCACAGTAGCACGTTGCCAGATTACAATCCATCGCTTTCGCCGTTTTTGGTAAGCAAAAGCTCAGCTGGCAACCTTCAAATCGTTGTATCATGTCTGCCACTGTGTGTCGTACGGTTCCAATGCATTGGCTGAGCGGCACGCTTTCCCTCTAGAGTCAGTATATTATCTCTATGGGTCCCGCTCCGGTATCACCGCTAGCGCCCTTGCGTGCCACGCATGCGCAATGGCGCCCGCGCTAGCTATCGGAGCGCGGCGGACCGTCAGAAACGGTCAGTTAAAACTCTCTATTATCTCCATTCACGCTAATAAAGCAGTTACAGGTGGAACTTCCGCCAAATATCGATTATTGTTGAAAAGCAGAACGTTGTACGGTTTGCCGTTCTGCGTATTTTTTATATTACTCCTATTTTTTCTTGTCTTCAAAATTTTGTTCGGCCAAATATTTTGATTTATGCTGTTATAAGAACTGCATTCTCATGATTGTGGAAATGCAGGGATTTACATCGTTTGCCGTTTACTCTTTTTTAATATTCTTTAATTTTTTCAATACGTCGTTAGTCCAATTGTTGAGATTTTATCAGTTAAAAGGATTTCAGTTGGAACTTTCGCGAAATCTGCTGTCTTTCGGAAATGCAGGGCATTATACGATTTGCCATTTTCCGTAATTTTTAAAGCAAATCTTTCTACCTGTACCAGCCAAAGGTTTCTTTCACAAGAAACTCCCAACCAGGCTACATAAAAACTGCTACCCCAAGGGATCGATCCTGGGTCCGAAGGGAAGGGGGGCGAGAGCCCTTCGCATCAGCGAATAAGCTACGCTCACGCGTGAGTACGGGGAGACAGACGCTGGTTTTGACTGAGCCGCTGCAGACAGGAAGGTGGCCTTTTGAGGCTACACATGAAAAAAAAAAAAAAAAACAGTGAGGGGGAGGAAATGAGAGAGATGAAGCAGGAGTCGCGCGTGCGACACTCCTCCTCACCCTTCGAGACACGCTGCTTTCTGTTTTCTTTCTGCAGACACACGGCCGGGCTCCAAAAGCGGCGTCCGCCACTCTACCCGGCCGTGGCCGACGCTGCTGCGTCCGGGACGCCGCAATCATGAATCCCAGTTAACGGCAGAATCTCTGGTTTCACTCTTTGTAGAGCCACGTGTGTGAATCCAAGTGACGTCTCATGGACAATTGTTCTGGGTGTCGTTCAGAGCTTTCCTTTCCAATCACCATCACAGCCTGGGCTGGAGCCAATTATTGCTGCCGCATAAAATAATCACGTAATATAAATGGCTGTGAACAAAAGCAAAACATAAAGGCAATTGACCTGGATGAGAGGACAAGCACCTAGCCTTAAGTACACCTTGTATGTCAGGCGCTCTTTATTGCTTGAGATGGGGAATTGCGAGAAATAAATATAATCGAGGTGAATGCAAAGGAATGTAACGTCATTGCAAGGTGTGAATGAATGAGGTCTAAGGTTTAATTCAGGAAAACAATAATGGGTTTCTGTTAAGCCCCAATGACTATTAATTTAGTTTTTAGGGTTGATAACCTAATAGTTGTAGTGGCACTAGTTTACATCGTTATTAAATACTGTGTTCAAGTTTAACGTAAGATATTATACTGGTTTTTCACGTAAAAAAGGGTTGTATCGTCCGCATAGGTGACGCAATGAGAAGAATAATTTAATCCGGAAAGGCATTTATATATGAAATGAAACGTAAAGGACCTCAAATCAATCCCTGGGAGAACGCCTTGGTTAAATGTCCTCATTAAAAAAAAAAAAAAACGTTAGCCACATATACATAGTATTGTCTGTTAGGTAAATAGTTAGCAGGAATATTAGTGGTCCTCCGGTTATGCTGCAGGGTTATAATTTTTTAAACAATATATCGTGATTAATCGCACCAAACATCTTCGTAAAGTCTAGGGAAACTGGACCCACGAAATTTCTAGAGCCTATAGATTTCTTAATAAAGCGTGTTAGGCTACAGAATGCTAGGTCTCGGCTGGAACATGCAGACCGGAAACAGAATTGAAATAGGTTAAGTACATGGTAGTTATTGAGACAGTTTTCCATACGTTTGAGAGATATATGCTGAAATATTTTACGTGAACTGCAGAGAATAGAAATTGGTGGTCGATAATTAGAAATTTAATTATCGATCACCTTTCTTGAAAATATGTATTGCGGTATTTACTCCATTCTACCCACCCCCCCATGCTAAACATCCTCCCTTATGTTTGCGGTAAAAAGTTGGAAAAATTGTGCCTGTGAATCTAAGCACCCCCTTTTCTAAGCAATGATAGCAAGGTGGATATTTCACGCGTAGACGCAGGCCCTTATTCACGTTGTTACGAAGTAATTTATGAAGTTTACAACTACAGTCTAGTCAACTTATAACGATACCCAAGTGCCAAGGAAATGTCATCATTATAAACGATTATTGTTATAAGCGGGTTGCGGAATAAACAGATGGAACAGAGCTCAAAACATTTTATTCGCATGCCAGCAAGGTTGTACTACTACTAATTTGCGGAAAAGAAACCACAGTCGTCGGTCACCGTTGTTTGCCGCGAGTGAAGCTAGCGCAAATATTTTCCAAGAGCATCTACAGGTGCTTCATCTAGCTGAGGTAAACGTCCTTGGCGGAAACGAAGTCCCCGAAGGACTGTGTGACGCATTGGGCCTCCTACGAAGACACTACCTGAGTAGGCTGCGCAACCGCGTCATTAGAGTCATCACTGTTGCACTTTTGGCGCACAATATCACCGGATCCAATCGTTATATCCGATATCGTGGCACTGGAGCATTGTAATAAGCGGTTTATTTTACTATAGAAACAATAGAAAAGTTGAAGGTGGCATATCTGTTCATCGTTATATCCGTTAGATTGTTATAAACGGTATCGTTATAAGTTGACTCGACTGCACATACCACTTCAATGCAACAGAACACCACCTGCTGGGGGATACTGAGAGCCGCGGCCCAAACTGCCCAACGGAGTCAAATGGCAGCGATGGTGACAAAGTACCAGACGTAGGCGGCGGATTCACTGTCTGCACCTATTTTCCTTTTGAATGTATTTCACGTAAAATATTATTACTAGCGCCGGCTCGTCGAGATACGGCCACAAAGAAAGTGACGAGGAGGGGTGTAATTTAAGGTTTTCCAATCTAAGCACCCCCTCACTTTTGGGCATCGAGGTCGTTATAACAGGGGTGCTTAGAATCGAGTAAGTACGATACTTTTGCTTTCTTTAGAAAAAAGGGAAAGGGTGCAGACTTATTGACAAGATTTATCATATCACTCAACTTATTTACGAATAAAGGGAAACTAGCTGCAAAAGACGAACAGAAATTTTATCCAGGCTTTGCCTACTGTTTGTCGGCGCACCAAGCGTAGAGATCACTCCTTCTCTTGTAACCAGGAATACAAAACGGCCGCGTATCTGCTCCTTCTTTGCAAATGTTGGAACCCCTCCCGCTGTTTTTCTCTCGTCTCGTTCCTCCCAAGATGACAGGCTAGACGTTTGCTCAAGTCAATTGAAACTTACCGCGTTCCACTGCGCCAAGTCGGGTATCTCACTGCCAGCGCTGCGGTACGGCGGAAACGCGCGTGAATAGAGGCACACCGGACTCAGACATTTAGATTTGGCTGTGGGTTGATAAGACTATTCCGCAGCTTCTGTTTCACTTTGGCCGGGTGGTTGAATCAAGTAACTCCAAGCCAGACAGACAGACAGACCAAATATCTGCGCTTAAGTAGCCCAAACAGAATATCAACTTTAAAAGATTGGCAATCACGAAGCATACTCAGTTCCGCAATCAAAGGCTGGTGGGTATTCTTATAAACGCGGAAAAAGTCACGTTGGATGACGAGCCACGCTGGCATTCGAGAAGATGAAACTGTAGATGGAGTAGCATATGATATCAACTAATGTTCAATAACGAAGTTTACACTTCCGTACCAGGACTCTCGGGAAACCATAGAAAAGTCAATCACATTGTACTGGAAAACTGATTGGGACAACCGACCAGTGGACAAGTTGGTATGGAGACATGCTAACTAAAAGCGCAGGAAAACGCGGGACAAAGAGACGAACTACACAGGACAAGCGGTTGTCCTGTGTAGTTCTTCTCGTTGTCACGCGTTTTCCTGTGCTTTTAGTTAGCATGATTGGAACAAACCAGAAATAAGTTACATCTAGGGAAGCAATTTTTTATGAGAATGAAAAATCTGCCTACATCAGAACCGTTTTTATACGTTACTTTGTGTCGTCTGCGTATAGTGCACAGTGTGCGCACACATGGGTTTTTGATGAATAAAGAACAAGAAAGCATGTGTTAGCACTGTGCACAACGTTTTACCCTTCTACGTGTTTGAATAAGGAGCCCAAACCAGGAATCTGCACGTGTCTGACATGTTTGATGATTTTGAACCTTTTCATCCCTTTAAAACCTACGTTTTTACTTAGCAACAAATGCTAGGTGGATTGTAGTGGACTTTCTGAGTTTTAGGAAGATACTGGCCTTTTACACAAGTTTTAGCTACTTACATCCTTGAAGCTTTTTAAAACGCTAGTTTCAACGTTCAAAAAGCTTGATTAAATTGTTTGGCGGGCAAGGATAAATTTTACATTGTGTTTGGCGCATTGCGACCGAAACGTTGGTGCGCCATAAAATCACATTTTCAATATTATCTCACAGGTTTCAAAGCTCCCGTTGAACAAACACTGCCATGTTTTTAGTTTATATGCAGTTCATTGGGAAGGGATTTTATTAGTACAGAGTGAGTGAATGAACATAAAGTCAACACTAACTTAAACTCGGCAAAAGTAATTATTTTTGAGGCTCAGATAACATAAAGCACATTAAGAATTTGTGTCACGTTACTATCGTAGCCGACGCATCGCCTGCGAAGTTGTCCTCGTCGTTTTTCACTTGCGCAGTATATAATTAAATATGATGTTTGTAAACGGCCCAATGGAGAGCCAAAAAAGGCTTCTAGGAAATAATTTCAGAGTCCCTTTTAAGACGTAAGCAGGTTTGTAAACCCCAGTTTGCCTAGTGAGTTACGGCCTGATGAGCTTTGGTTTTATGTAAGAACAGCCTGAAATAATGTTGCCCTGGAAAAACACGCAGCTAACAAGCTGAAATTTTATCTCTTCATTGCAGAGACTCGGTATGCTCTGGAAGAAATGGCAACTCCAGTGTTGGATCGTGGTCGCCAAGATTACCATTAACGTCATTTTTTTACCCTTGATTTGTGCCGGCGCTGAGGACACGGATTCATTAGTTGTGATGACAACAAATGGTTCTGTTAGAGGGTTCATAAGAAATCACACATCCGGGAAATCAGTGCGCGTCTTTTACGGCATACCGTACGCGCAGCCACCAGTCGGAAACCTTCGATTCAGGAGGCCAGTACCAAATATATCATGGTCTGGCATTCTCAACGCCACCGTAAGGCCAAACTCATGCGTTCAAGCTCTAGATTGCATCTACGGAAATTTCAATGGTAGCATGATGTGGAACGCCAACACCAACATGAGCGAAGACTGCCTGAAGCTAAACATCTGGACCCCTCATCCTGACCCAAACAACGTCGCCGTTCTTGTTTGGATATACGGTGGTGGTTTCTACAGTGGCACATCTACTCTAGACGTCTACGATGCTACCACGCTGGTGGCGAGGGAAAATGTCATTGTGGTCTCAATGAACTACCGCGTCGCTTCTCTTGGCTTCCTATCGTTCGGAAACGATATGGTCCCTGGAAATGCGGGGCTATATGATCAGCACCTCGCGCTAAGTTGGATAAAAGAGAATATCTGCGCATTTGGGGGTGATGAAAATCGTATTACGATCTTTGGTGAAAGCGCCGGTGCTGTTAGCGTTGGTTACCACCTGCTGTCACCTCTCTCCAGGGGGCTGTTTACTAGAGCAATCCTCCAAAGCGGATATCTCACAGCTCCTTGGGGCTTTCAGAACAACGCCACAGCTCGCAAGTCGGCTAAGGCTCTTGCTGAGGCTTTGAATTGTTCGACTGAACTAGACAATAGCACCCTGGAGTGCCTTCTCGGGAAAGATGCGAAACTAATCATAGAAAATGAGGTATGGGGCAGCGGTGTTGTGGAATTCCCGTTTGTTCCTGTGCAAGATGGCTTGTTAATCCCGAACTCAACGCAAAACATGTCTGTCATGGGAACTTTTAATAATGAGACCACTGTTCTGCTTGGGTCGAACGCAAATGAGGGCTCTTATTTTCTGGAGTATTTCCTGGAACTTCCAGCAACGGCGGACCCAGTAAATATTACTGAACAGAATTTCACTGCTGTCCTCAAAGCTCTGAACCCAGTAAAGGGTGAACCTCCAATGGAAGACATTTTGAAAATGTACGTAAACGTAACACCGTCGTCAACCGAAGAATGGTTGAGTGTTTTGGACGCAATTGTGGGTGACTATCACTTCACCTGTCCCGTTGTGCAGTTGGCCGAGCTTCTTACCCAAGCCGAAGCGAGTGTTTACCAGTACTTCTTCAGCCACCGGTCTTCAAGTAATCCTTGGCCGAAGTGGATGGGAGTAATTCATG
Organism: Haemaphysalis longicornis; assembly: GCA_013339765.2. Classification (NCBI taxonomy): domain Eukaryota; kingdom Metazoa; phylum Arthropoda; class Arachnida; order Ixodida; family Ixodidae; genus Haemaphysalis; species Haemaphysalis longicornis. The sequence continues at coordinate 9,792 of JABSTR010002340.1, read as the reverse complement.
GAGAAGAAATAGGCTTTGAATTCGGAGAACCATTTAACGCAAGTTTGAAGTACGACGAGGTTGACAAGAACTTGAGTGCCACCATTATGAAATACTGGGCTAATTTTTCAAAATCAGGGTGAGTGTTCTAGTTCTTCACCTTTTTACATATACGCACAAAAGTTTTATTCCGGGATACATCAATATTTGAGCGACGTCATATCCGTCACGGAAATGACGCCAGTACAACGATGTAAGCGGCCTGTAAAGGGTGCACCCCTGCACACAGGGTCTTCTTGCGGGGAAACAACCTTTAGATCCAAAGAGTACGTGTTGTTTAGTGTTGTTCGTTTTCAGGTTTTATATTTTTACACGAAAGCGTTTTATTCCGGAATACACCAAGATTTCACTAACGTCATATCCGCGCGGAAATGACGCCAGTTCCTCTTTCCGAAACGACCCGCCAGAAGGACGTCGTTCGCCAAGCACACCCACGAGGCTGCCGCCGACCCGCAAAATCATGCTCAACTGCAGATTTCGCTGCGCATTTCACTTTAGTAGTCTTTTACCGATTCCTGTGACAGAGGAATCAACCACATTTTTTTGCATCACAATCAGAGTTTGTAACCATGGTTTCAAACCAGGGCGCATTATCGAGGTCTTGCGTGTTGTACGCCACAGATGTAAAGGAAGAATGGAACTTTAAAAGAATGTTGGGGTGAAGGGCATCGAGTAAACACTAGTGCTAAATCATTTTATTGTCATGTATTACCGCAGACATGGCCGCCGCCGAAAACATATCTTTAGGTATAGGTGCATAACCTGCCTTCCCGCCAGACTTCATTACTCTCCTACAGTTCTTGCACGTCAACGACCATTTATTTTATGAAAAACGCAGAAACTGTTTAAAGAATTAACACTTGCGTGCAGAGAAGAAATGATAACTAAGCAATGAAGCAAATTGTGGATCCCATCGGTACTCCCTTATTTATTTCGTCAAACATCTGTTTAGCTGGTGGACCTGGCCAAACTTTTAGAATAGAAGTTCAAATATGGTACTTGAAGTTCTCCTGCGATGCTACTATTATTGTTCTAGTAGCGTACTATATAATTGTTGTTTTCAATGGTCTGTCCTCTATACCCTACCAGTAATTCAACAGAAAGCCGGCTCAGGTCTTTAAACAAATATCTGTTGATGTATCCAGTAGCCTTGTATACTGAGAACAAAGCTTAACACACAATTATTCAAACCGCGGGGTAAAAAATATACCCGATGGCATTGTAGTGGTAGTGAATTGCAAATATCGTACAAAATTGCTGTATAATTGTGATTGTGGTTCCTGGTTTCTGCGACATTGCGTTCATTGGAAGATTGAGAGGTGATGATGCAACGAAACTATGATATGTAGACATGACATAGCGATACTATCACATGGTGGCAGTGATGTATAGCAAATAACAATGGCACCATATTAGGATTATTATTGGGTTACGATGTGACCAAGTGTGGCGCTGCACGCTGGCTGGGGATAGTGCTTTTATGTGGAGTGCTTGTGTGCCTGAGTATGATCTGAAGCTCTTGCCCGGATGATTTTTACTGTGTGCGACGCCAGTCGCAAATCTGGCATGCCCTTGGTTGTATAGTGCCCTCTCAGCAAGATCTGCACGACTAACGGCCACAACCCCGCTTGTTTTTAAAACTTACCAAACCTTCGACGTGTTGTCTTTTTCGCAAAAGAAGCTACAGCTCTCTTGTGGCGGCGTGTCTGTCACTGAAAACCGGAATACCAGACATTTCTAAAAGGCGTTGGGGTAATTGGAGAAGTAATGAGATCCAATTATCTGTTTTCATGTCCCTTGCAAAAAAAAAAAAAAAACAGCCGCCAGGACGGGACAAAGAATGAGGCTGCGCACACATTGCCCTATGAGTGTGTAGCTTTTTCTTTCGTCCCGTCCTGATGACTGTTTTTGTTTTGGTGATATGAACCAACAACCCGAAAGACTTGCATGGCTTCAGCTAATGTCCCTTCTGTCATAGGCACCTGTTGCCGTCCTCCTGACGCTTGCGTGGACTTTGTCGCCGCTTTAAATGATGTCTTCGATATAGCCAAAATACAATGACAGCATCGTAGTTGTCACAAGATTTTTATTTAAACTGCATTGGCGTAGGCCGCTACACCTATCCTATTACCGCGCAGAATACTTGACTTGATTATAGTATTTTCTTTTGTATATCATTACCCCAATCATACGGCACGTAAACTCACGCGCAAAACCATTCCTGCAGTGTGTTCCAGCTAATCAATACGACAGTAATATAGCGCACAACAAAACAAAACAGCAATTGTTACCCGCATATTGCTCTTCACTCTCCAAGGTGATGTGAAAACAAAAGCGTCAAAATGCTTATTAACATGCGCCACCCTAATATAGAAAAAATTTTGGGTGACACCTAAGTTTTTCCTTTTTTTTGTAAGAAAATGTCAGCGGCATTTCCAGTTTGGCTGGGCATTTCGATGGCACTGGAAAGAGGAATTAATGATTCCACCATAATTCGGCTACTCTAGGTGACCTTCACCATTCTGGGGAAGTCATTCTAAGTGGGCATAAGTAAACCGTATTATTGGCGGAGCAGTGAATGAGAATGGGACAATTGGCAATGAGCTTTCCGCAGACGCTGTCGTAGCCACTGCTTGGTTTCCCAGGTGGCTATATAGATATTCCGGGGGATATGACGACGTCTGAGGCTGAGTACAATTTATTAGCCCGCCGGGAGGTTCCTTAGGATGGTGCTCTGGGCACTGCGACCATCTGTTTCGGCGTAAATGCAGGCTCGGCCCTTCCGGTGCGGTGCAGGTTAACGTAGTTATAGGCTCCTCCCCGCACCTTAATCACCTGAAAGGTACTAAATCACTCTTTATTACTTAAGGAATGTGTAGAAGTGCTGAGAGAGCATTACTGCTAAAAAGAGTTGAAATAAAAACGACGAAGAAATACTTGGGCTTGAACGCAGGATGTAAGCATTACAATTTCTAACGCTACCATCTTTACCGCAGGGGCTGAACCGCCAGTTAATTTTAATTAATGACGGATCCAAACGATTACGGCGCTGTTGAAGGCTAACCACCAACCGCGCAAGTTGAAATAGGAGGTCGCCTGTCTTCACTAACATACAATAGGGTTCCGAAGGAAATAACAACTCCGTTTTTAAGTTAGTGCAAGGCAGTCACTTCCTGTTGTACCCTACGCCTCGGGTGGTTAGCCTGGAATAGCGCCGCAATTTTCGTGAGCAATCGCTATTTTCCCCACTAGCCTTCCTGTCCAAAGCTCGCTCGATCTCTCTGCCCTTCTCTCTGCTAAGATGGAATATCACTTTAAACGCTCCAGTTCACCTGAGGAGGTGACCTTATGGTTAAGGGCCAAAACCCGCAACCCATGTACGTCTCATCTACGTTCCCATGTACGCAAACCCATGTACGCCACCGACGGGTAACGGTTGACACCCAAAGCGTATTGCTGGGGTAAGGTTGGATCATTGCGCTCTAAAGGGGACGTGAGGCGTAGGAGTACCCTCGCTTGCAGGCCGGAAGGAACCTGCTGAATCGGCCGTCAGCTTTAGACGGCTGTTCTTACGTTTGCTGAACAATGAACGTCAGTGGGTGGTTTGTTAGGCTGCCGCAGCCAAAAAATACTTTTGTGATGGTTTTCGTGCCGAACGATTTACAACACTGGCCCCATAGGCGTACCTCCACTGTCGCCATATCCCTGGTTTGCATCCAACCTTTCTTCTATTTTTCTGATCAAGCCACTGATTAACTGGCGGGACCGTTTCGCCCCAGGGGTGTAGGCGTGGATTCGTGGGTTTTCACGTAAACGGTCTGGTTAGAGCCCTGTAGCTTCAATCATTTTTGTAAAACCAACACATTCTTTTCGCAGCATATTTTCTTAGGTAAATCCTATAGATTCTTGACAAAAATAAGCAGTGGAATCGTTCAGCTCCGTTAGAGCCGATTAACGCATCTATTAGCAATTGAATCTTTTACTACGAAAGGAAAAAGAGGTGAACTTGGTGTGCGTCTAGCTGGAAGGTTTATCAATACACACGGCCAACAGCACTTTCGCTAAAACGGCTTTCAGGAACAGATGTTTGATGAAACGCTCACGTTGGGCTTCTCGGGGGACGCTGCGTATAATGGGCTAAGCCTCTTATGAGCTCGGCTGTCCACGTGTCCTGTCGTCTTCGTTCTTTTATGTATTCACGGCACTAATACACCGGGACACTCGTTTTACAACGCCTCGCGCTAGAACGTAACGCCACCTAAAAGAACACACCGGGACACCTGTTTTCCAATGTCCCGCGCTAAAACGCTTCGTGCTGCAAAGACAAGAGACTTTTATAGCGAAGCTGCATACCTATGAACACTAACGGTTCATCTCTATGGACAAAACACCACGGCGCAAGATACACTAATACACCGCGTGTTTCGCCCTTGCCACGGTTCACGTCAGTGGAGATGGCCCGAGATTTCTTCATGAAATGAAGAAAGAAGCACGTCAGTGACACTTCCGTGTTAAATCCAACCGTATGCTTCAATGTTCAAACTAAGTTACAGAATCGTAGGACTCGTAGTACTATCAAAAGCTGCTCCATCTTTCGAATATTTTTAAACCAATTAAGCGCTATACGTAAGTTATGTCTTTAGAAAAGTTAGTTAGATCTTAAAATGTACCAATCGATAGCCTTAATTCGACGTCGAGCGAGCGTTTCCTAACATTTCTGCTGTTAGCATTTATGGTTTCTAAGCATTAAGAACATCGAAGGGGCAAGGTTAGCTGGAACTGTTTTTAATGCAGCAGCAGGGGAGAGGCAGAAGAGATCTGGCCTACGTTGCTTAAAGGAGCCGTGAAGACAAAACACAAGTTGGTTTATTCGAAAGACTGCTTAGTCCCGATAACAATGATACCAATATCATCAGAATCTTCGAACAAATGACGGAGATAATAAAGAAAACGTGTGAAGCAGTGGCGATCCCCTAGCCAATTGCCGCAACTTTTTTATGACGTCACGGAACCTTGTTTGTGCGATTGGCGGCCATCTAACTCACCTGTCGCAACGACACTTGCTGGACGTTCTGAAATGGGGCCTCTAGTTCATGTGACCGCATCACGTGAATGCTAACGTGCGGTTAACGCACTGAAAATTATGTTTTATTGTTGGCCCGTATGACGTCATTCTTGCTCATAACACGCCATGTGGCGCGAAATTTGAAATTTTTAAAATATTCTAGCTTTTTCTTTTCTTTGTTAAAAAACATGTTTCGTGGGTGTAATGGAGCGAAATGAGATACTGAATCCTAATTTTTTCAAATTAAACGATGTTGTATTTTCTCTTCGCCGCTCCTTTAAGATATGGTCGTGAAATACTCCGGGTGCAGCGTGTTGGTTAGCTGGTACAAGATTGCGGCAATGTCCTTGTTTGAAACTGTTTATTGTATGACGTTGTGAAAGGGCTGACCTTCTTTGTTATTAAGACGATACCCTTTCTTGGGCTACGAAACGCAGAAATTTGGTCTGTCTGTCTGTCTGTCTGTCTGTCTGTCTGTCTGTCTGTCTGTCTGTCTGTCTGGCTGTCTGTCTGTCTGTCTGTCTGTCTGTCTGTCCTGTCTGCTGTCTGTCTGTGACTCAATTCAGCCAGACGGCCAAAGTGAAACAAAAGCTGCGCAATTGTCTAATATACTCACCGCAAAATCTAAACGTCTACAGTCCGATGTCAATGTTCATAGTTGTCAAAATTCTTGAAGAAGAACAATATATTACAAGATATGGCAGCAAATTAGTGCATAAGTGATATTTGCAGTGTTTTCCTTTATTGAAAAATAAGGATGCTTGGTTTTTGCGATAGCAAACAAATTCTGCATCAACGGCAGAAAACCGTCGTCTGCTGTGGCCCGCGCTACCACTCGCGGCATCAAAAATCAAACGGCAACAGCAACAAAAGGTTCCACTAGAGGGGATCCATGATCCCCTTGGAACTCTCGTGGAGTAGGGCAACGCGTTCTGTAAAGGTTGTAGGGGTGCCTCAATTCTCGTGCGTCTCCGCCGCAAGGCAGCGCTGGCAGCGAGACACTCGACTCGGAGCAGTGGAACGCGGTAAATTTAATTTACTTGAGAAAACCTCTAGCGGTTTATCTTGGGAGAAACGAGACGGGAGAGGAACAGCATGTGAGGTGAGCGAGAAAGAGAAGGGAGGCATTTACTTGGTAGGGGCGCCAGTCGACTACCGTCTGTCATCGACATTTGCAACGAAAAAAGGCCGATACCCGGCCATTTTTATGAGATGTAGAGGGAGATCTTTACTGAGTGAGGTGTAGTTGGATTTGAGGAAATGGCGAAAAGAGATGAAAGGAAGCATTTGGGGGAACCCCGAGTTCCGGGCCAAAACCAGCAGCTTATTCACTTGCCCTCTCACCTGCTCACGCTCACATTGAGGCCCCACCGGCTTTATAGATAGCAACCTGCCCATGCGCGCCGATTCCGCGTGCCGAATTGTTATTCTTGTTTGGTTAGTTTTTTTTTCCGTCCGCGGCTACTGCACCGGCTGGGCGGCATTTATACCCATTTCTCCTCTGTATACGGGTTTGCCCGGCCTGCCATCGTTGTTATTTTGTCTTTCTATGTGTGCCCGTGGTGCTCAGTCTTAGCCAATTCACACCGGAGGAAGTGCACACCCATCTGTGGGCTCGACGTGTGCTCAAATGAGAGGTTTGTAACGCGAAATTGTTACTTCCCTAGGCTGGCGAAAGCAAGCACCCGGCCGGCGTCCACCCAACGCGCACCCACCCGCCATCCGCAAAAAAGTGTCCAGAGTTGCTAACACTCACCTACTGCGTTTCCCTGGCGTTTCCACACCATGGAAAAACCTGGGATGCCATGAGCGCGCGTACATCTGAAAGAATAAAAACCAAAAAATGTTCAGCCCGTTTTAACAATAAAATTAAGAGAAAATGATCCAAAGAAGCACTTTGCGCGCATTGTACGAGCATAAAAAAAGAGCGTGCGTCAGAAATTTTCCGGCACAGCTCTTGGTTGCTCGGTGTTTACAACTAATCACAGCGCGAAAGACGGAACAGACAGAATAACCACAGGCAAGGACAGGCGCGTCAGGAAGTGCATACTACCGGCATGAATAGCGAGGTTTTAGATTATAGTCAACGAAGGCAGGAGGTTTCGCGGCAAACTTAGCCAAGGAAAGCTTTCGCGAAAGGATATTCTGAAAGATCCTGCAAGTTTTTTGCATCGTACTTTCAGTGAACATATCGTACGTGGTGGTATTTGTCGCCTACAGCTGAGCAGGCCCGGCAGGCGCCGGTGAAGGCAATTTCTTTTCACCATGCTCCGATTAATTTGGTAGGGGGGCAGCGGCTCACAAGATATCCAAAAATAATTGTGGTTCTCAGGGCAAGCATGTGCAGGGACGGCTGCCATATCCAGTTTGCCGTTTGTTGGGCTTGTAAGCCAATCGACAGAGCGCCTACGAAGGTGTCGCTTTGTTATGGTGAAAATGCCGCAGCCGCTGAAAAGCTTGCCGTCGATTATGTCCCCTTCGATGGAAAAACATTGATTTCATTTCATTTCATTTCATTATATTTAGTTGCTTTTAAGGGCCCGAAGACATTACGTAAGGGGGGGAAGGTTCTTGCACAAAGGTATAAGAATACATAAAGTGAAAACAACAACAAGAACCAATAGAAATCAACATCAGTTGGGAATACCGAACCTATTGCGAATATGATGAGTGGGGAGAATAAAAGGGAAAAAACACACACTATATTTGAAAATCGATTTGGCAGGAGTATTACGTGAAAGCTGAAACGTCCGTCGTGTCAAGTGTTTTTGCCTAATATTTTGCGGTTAGGACCCGAAGCTATGTTATTGGGTAATGAATTCCAATTTCTATTGCGTGAGGAAAGAAAGAACAATTCATTGATAATGTACGGAACTTGATTCTATATATGGGTGACTGTGGTTAAGACCGGCAGAAGCTCTTGATGGGGGCGATTAAAAAGCATGTCGTGATTGTGACGGGTAGTAATAGTTGTGTAGAAGGCATTATGCTTTCCCGCTAGAATGACGGCTCTTTACGCACAGAATGGCGCTGTTGGGGTGTTTATCTAATGATAGTCTTCTTGTGAAATTTTGAACGTGCATAGACGTGCTTCACGTGAAAGAAAGCTCCTCGACGTAAAGTGACAGTTCAAAAAGTCCACATGTTTAAGAACGAAACTGCACGAAAATATAGAATGCCAGTCGAGCAGGCGGATAGCAGTGTGGTTTACTTGGGTAATGACGTTTGCATAGCTAAGAAACGGTCTAGACTTAACCGTGAATTCTCGTTGCTGGCCGGTATTATAGGTATTGATCGGTGCAATCAGCATTGATTGGTACGACCGCTACTTTTAATGCGAGCAGTCGCTAGGCCCCACTGCTAGCGAAGGTAAGCTCGCGAGTTTGGGGGTTAAACGCAGCACCCCCCCCCCCCCCCCTGACGGAGGGCGCCGTTCCTATTTGTCATTTTTGGTACGCTGGCTGCCATTGTCAACGGCTGCGAGGGCAAGGTCACTATCCATAAAGCCAGTCGTAGCTGAGGTGACAACATTGTCAAAGTTGACCCGTACCTTGATAAGTGGATACGTGATGTTGAGGTCGTTTGCCGTGACAACATCCTGGAACATGAACCGTTTATGTGGAAGAGGTGGGATGTTTCTCCGACCTTATCCGCCGTATTAAGCACTGTATCAGGCTGATCTTCCGTTTCCTTCCAAACATCCTTGCCAATCTAGATATGTGGACATTACTGTTGGTCTGCTGGTTAGTGTGCCATATCTATCTGTAGGCAAAGAGGAGACACCAATGTCTGAGGAGGAAGGCTTGTTTTTCTTCGTTCTTGAAGTGGAGCCGGCTCCAGTTTACAGCAAGTAGCCCGATGCTGCGCAAGATTCGCTGCGCAGGGTTCAGCCGCAGGCATGGCCAAAACAAATATTTTTTACATCTGGTGAACCGATCGTTTCCTTCCATTCGACCAGTCACTTCTACTCATCTATTCCTATAGAAAACCAGGTCAGAAGAAATCCAAGGACACCGTGCACTATGGGGGCTTTTTGATTTGCAGAAGATTAGCATAGGAAACTACGTGGGGCAAGAACACTGGTTCGTTTTAGATGATGCCGCCGTCTGAAGCTTCATGGCCAGCTCTGTTGGAAATACAGAAGAAAAAGACCCGAAGAACCGATACCTTCTCACGGCACGAAAAGATCAAGGTATTCCAATTATGTGTTTGCGAAGCTGAATATACGAAATCATCTATATGATATAGATGCTTTCGTATCTGATTGGATTCTGCGAATCATCTCCCGCTGCACATCATGTCTTTTTGTGCACTGGAAGTTCCCTTCCAGGAATAACTTGTGCTTCGTTATAGGTGCTTCTTATTTAAGCGTAATTTTGGCTGTAGTTACCTTCTACTGGGACCTATGTTGAACAGTGGCAATGTCTGATCGCATGCGTAGAATAGTTTTTTTCGCAAAACGTTCTAAAGAGGGGTAATTTGACGAGGTAACTGTCAATGGTGCGGCCAATCCGGCGAAAGGATGGTGCAAATTTTGTGAGCGCAGAATCTCCGCAAGAAGGGCAGAGCAACGAAAAGAACACGGCGCGGGGAACGGAATAGGACTTCGAGCGGGCTCCCGATGGACGGGCAAGCCTTGGTGTTTCTGCAGACTGTCGTAGTACGGCACACCCATGGAGTCCTGTGGC